>JAJPUD010016415.1:0-34141 GCA_023553655.1 Myrmecobius fasciatus
ACAGAGAAGAGCAAGTAAACTCATTGGGCCAAAACCTACTTAGTGTGTGCAGAGGAGTGATGGGAAGTCAGTCTGGAAAGATAGGTTGGAGCCATATTTTGAAGAGATTTAAATGCCTAACAGACGTTCACATTTTATCCTAGAGACAATATGAGAGATATTGGAACTTTGTGATGTGAGGAGTGACATGGTCACTAAGGGCCAGGAGTGACATGGGCAGAAGACACTAGATGCTTTAGGAATATCAAGTTGGCAGCTGCAATCATGATAGATTGGAAGATGGGAATAGGAGGCTTTGGCAGTAAGTAGTCCAGGACAGAGGTCTTGAGGGATTTGAGTGAGGGTGGTGTCTAGGTGAGTGAAATGAAGTGCCAGCTGGGAGAGATGTTGAGGTAGGCTCCATCAGGCTCAGCAACTGAGTGGAAATTATGAGTGGTGATCCGGAAGGAAAGGACAAGGCTGACTACTCCTTTGTAAATCTACGTGAATTGAAGGATGATGGTGTTAGAATGTTAGAAACAAAGAAGGTAAAAGAAGTGGGGGTAAGAGTAAAGATAATTGTTTTATTTTGGACGTGTTGAGTTTGAGATACTTAATGGGACATCCACATGGAGATGTACATCTAGCAGGTAGTTGGTAATGAGGGACTGTGGGTTCTGTAGATTTTGGAGCTGTTTGTGTACAGATGATAATTTTATCCATGGGAACTAATGGTATCACCTAAGGAAGGTGTAGGGACAGAAAAGAAGACCCTGGACAGATCCCAAACATAGGGCATAGGATATGGATGATGATCCAGCAAGGGACACTTAAGAAGCACTTTCAGCCAGATAAATAGGAGGAAAGACAGGAGAGCTCAGTGTGAGGAAAATCCAGAAAGGAGAGATTATCCAGGAAGAAGGAATGGTGACCAATGTCATCAAGTAAACAAGAATAAGATCTGAGAAAAGGCCATTCACTGCATTAACATTTAAGAGAGGGAATCTTAATTTGGAGTTCATGTATTTGTTTTAAAGAATATAATCCCATATATTTTATGTCATGCATTTTAAAACATTGGAGGTGAAGGGCAGCTAGATGGTAAAGTGGATAGAGCACCAGGCCCTAGAGTCAGGAGAACCAGCCTCAAACACTTAATACATCCTAGCGGTATGACTCTGGGCAAGTCACTTAACCCCAAATGCCCGAGGGGCGGAAATATTCTGAAAAGGGATCTGTAGGTGTCACCCTTCTGCCAAAGGGGTCTGCTCTCTCACACAGGTCAAGAAAGAATGATTTAAGATATCTTTAACAACCAACTGAAGCTGGAGGTAGGAAGTTTTAAGTTCAAATGTAACCACAGATACTTGCTAGCTGTGCGACTTTGGGAAAATGACTTCACTTCTTTGGGTCTCAGTTTATTTATCTGTAAAATAGGGATAATAATAGCACCTAACTCCCAGGGTTATTGTGAGGGTCAGATGAGATAATATTTTTAAAGTGCTTTGCAAATTTTAAGGTCCTGTGTAAAATGTTAGCTGTTACTGTTATTATCTTGAAGGAAGCAATTTCCAACAAGGGAGAGGATCAGAATAGAATCTAACTAAAGAAGTTGAAAAGTGAGTAGGAATTTAGGAAGTAAAGACAGGGACTGTAATCACTTTTTTAAAGTTTGATCAGGAAAAAGTAAATAATACAACCAGAATGAGAGCTTAATGGCAGAGTCAAGTGAAGGGGTTTTGCTTTTTAGCTATGGGAGGCTGCGTGTTTGTAAACAGAAAATCATTTGATAGAGATGGAGAATTTGGATAGGGTAGGATGAAAAGAATCACTGGAGGGGATCTAGTCAGTCAATCAATAAGTATTAAGTGCCTATTATGTGTGTCAGGCTGAGGGGAATGAGGATTTTAGGGCAGCTAGGTGGCAGTGCATAGGGTGCCAGGCCTGAAGGCAGGAACTTATCTTCTTCACTTCAGATCCAACAGCAGATACTTACAAGCTGTATGACCCTGGGCAAGCCACTTTATCCTGTTTGCCTCAATTTCCTCATCTATAAAATAAGCTAGAGAAGAAAATGGCAAACCATTCTAGTATCTTTTCCAAAAAGAAAAAAAAAACCCAAACCCAAATGGGGTCATGAAGAGTTGGATACTGCTGAAAAATGACTCAACCATAATGTGCCAGATGCTGTGCTAAGAAAGACAAAAACAATCGTTGCTCTCAAGGATCTCACAGTCTAATGAAGGAGACAATGCACAAACAACTATGTAGAAATAAGATGTATGTAGGTTAAACTGAACTAGTTAGCAGAAGGAAGACACTAGAATTAAGAGGAAATTGGGAAAATCTTCCTGTGGAAGATAGGATTTTAGCTGTGACTTGAAGGAAGCCAAGAGGTAGAGATGAGGAAGGAGAATATTCCATGTATGAAGTACAGCTAAGGAAAATGCTCCCAGTGAAAGAAATGGAATTCATAATTCAAAAGACAAGGAAGTCAATGGCACAGGACTGTAGAGGATGTTGTGGGGGCAGAATGAGGAACAGTTTCAGGCGTAAGAAGACTGAAAAGGTAGGAAGAATAAGTTCTGAAGGGCTTTGAATGATAGATGATTTTATGGGAGTCACTGAAGTTTGAGTAGGGAAGAGAAATCTATGTGGAAAGGATGCCAACCAGCAGGCTACTGCCATCATGTTGATGACAGTGTTAAAAGAGAGAAAGGGGCATATATAATTCTTTTTTCCCCTAAAGTGCCAGGCAGTTAGGGTTAAGTGACTTCCCAAGATTGCACAGTTAGGAAGTGTTAAGTGTCTGAGTCTGAATTTGAACTCAGGTCTTCCTGACTTAAGGACTGGTGCTCTATCCACTGTGCCATCTAGCTGCCCCCATATAATTCAATAGATGTTAAGATATAATGGACATGCCTTGACAACATATTGGATATAGGGAGTAAGGAATATTGAGTCAAGGATGATGCCTAAGGTGACTAGGGTCCTTTCATATAATAGAGAAACCTTTTATATAATAGGGAAATTGAGAGGAGGGGGAAATTTTACAGAATTTTGGACATGTTGAGTTTGTTTTCTATTGACTATCCAGTTGGAAAAATCTTTTTTTAAACCTTTTTATTTTCAAAACATATGCAAAGATGGTTTTCAACATTCACCCTTGCAAAACCTTGTGTTCCAAATTTTTTTCTCCCTCCCTTCCCCCATCCCTTCCTCTAGATGGCAAGTAATCCAATACGTGTTAAACATATACAATTTTTCTATACATATTTCCACAATTATCTTGCTGCACAAGAAAAATCAGATCAAAAAAAAATAAAAAAATGAGAAATAAAATAAAATGCAAAAAATAAAAAAATGAAAATGCTATGTTGTGGTCCATAGATTCCACAAATCTCTTTCTGGGTGCAGATGGCTCTCTCATCACAAGATCATTGGAAGTGGCCTGAATCACCTCACTGTTGAAAAGAGCCATCAGAATGGATCATCGCACAATCTTATTGTTGCTGTGTACAATGATGATCTGGTTCTACTCACTTCATTTAGCATCACTTCATCTTTCAAGTCTTTCCAGGCCTTTCTAAAATCATCCTCTTGATTGTTTCTTATATAACAATATTCTATCATATTTATATACCATAACTTATTCAAACATTCTCCAACTAATGGGCATCCACTCAGTTTCCAGTTCCTTGCTACTACAAAAAGAGTTGCTACAAACATTTTTGCACATGTGGGTCCCTTTCCCTCTTTTGTGGTCTCTTGTGGATACAGGCCCAGTAATGGCACTGCTGGATCAAAGGGTATGCACAGTTTGATAACCTTTTGGGCATAGTTCCATATTGCTCTCCAGAATATTTGGATCAGTTCACAACTCCACCTACAATGTATTAGTGTCCCAGTTTTCTAACATCCTCAGTTGAAGTTTTAATGTAATTATAGATGAAAGCCTGGAGGGCAGAAGAGAGGTTAGGATTGGATAAGGAGATTTGAGAATCATCAGCATAGACAATGATCATTAAATCCACGGGAGCTATTGAGATCACCAAGTGAAATAGTATAGAAGTAAAAAACAAAGCCCTGGTCAGGATTCCATGGAATACCCATAGTTAGTGAGCAGGACTTGGATGAAGATCCAGCAAAGGAAACTGAGAAGGGACAGTCCTATAGGTAGAAATAGCACCAGGAGTGATGTCACAGAAACCTAGAGAGAAGAAATTATTTAGGAGGAAGAAGGGTGATAAGACAGTGTTAGAGGCTGTAGAGAGGGATTGAAGGTTGAGAAAAGGCCATTAGTAACTTTGCAGAGAGCAGTTTCAGCTGAATGATTATGCTGGAATATAGAATTTAAGAAGAGAGCAAGAGAAAAAGTGGACGATCTGGGGTACAAGTAGAGGGCTTGGTTCTGGCAAAGAAAATGACCACCTCTTCCTCAGAGCCAGGAAAAAAGGGGGGGTATGGGTGTCAAGGGGATTCGAGGTATGGAATCAGAAAAGCAGCTCAGGCTGGATGGCCCATTTTTATGAATTGTCCTTAAAATTCGGAAGTTTTGCTTCTGGCACACTTACTATGGGTAATTTATTTAATTTCTTTGTTTTGGAATAATTCTGTGACAGTAAGCTCCTTGAGGATAGGGGCTTTATTTTTTTATCTTTATATCCCCAGCATCTGACGAAGTACCCAGCACACAGTAGGTGCTTAATAAATGGCTGCTGAACTGAACTAAGTTGAAGGCATTCTGCTAGATCCTGAGACTACAAAGAGTAAAAGAAAACAGCACCTACCTTCAGGGATCTTACATGTATACAGAGAAGTAAAGTTAGTTCTTGGAGAAGGGAAAGAGAAATCCCAATTTGGAAGATCATGAAAGGAAGCCTTTCCTGTCAAGGTGTAGTACCTATATGATCCTTGAAGGAAGTTAAATTTTCTAAGAATTGGGAAAACATTTCAAGCATGGGGTCATCCTGTTCCAAGGCACAGAAGTGAAAGAACTGGACTCTGGAATTCCAGGAATAGCCAGAAGGTTAGTTTGGCCAGAGCAGAGTGCCTCAAGAGCAAGAATATTCAGTAAGTCTGGAAAGGTAGTTTGGGACCATGGAGGGCTCTCCATGCCAGGCGGAGGAGTTTGTATTTTATATTCACCACAATAGGGAGCCACTGATTTTGAGTTAGGATTGTAACATGATCACACATGAAATTTCCTTGCTTTCCTTGCTCTATGATTGCATTGAGGGGAGCACTACTTGCAATGATTTCTCATCTTTTGTGATTCTTGTCTATCATCTATCCCAAATGTCCCATAGAGTTCTACAGAGCACGTTTGGGAGCCTTTCTCTAGAAGTGCACTGGTTTCTCTCTCTCTGTCTCTGTCTCTGCCTCTCTCTCTGTCTCTCTGTCTCTGTCTCTCTTTCTCTTTCTCCTCTTTCTCCCCCCTTCTCTCCTCTCTCTCTCCCTCCCTCTCCCGTTCTTTTCTTTCCCTTCCTCCCTCCTTTCTTTCCCTCCCTCCCTCCTCTCTCTCCTCCTCTTCCTCTCTCTCTTTCCCTTCCTCCCTCCCTCCCTCTCTTCCCCCTTTTCTCCCCCATTCCCTTCCTTCCTCTCTCCCTTCCTCTTTCCCTCTCTCTCCCTTCCTCTTTCCTTCTCTCTCTCTCTCTCCCTCCCTCCCTCTCTCTCTCCCTCCCTCTCTCCTTCTCTCCCTCCCTCTCTCTCCCTCACTTATTTTTCCCATCTCTCCCTCCCTCCTCTTTTTCCCTCTCTCCTTTCTCTCCCTCTCTCCCTCTCTCCCTTTCCCCTTCCTTCTCCCCCTTTCTCCCTCTCCCCCTTCTCTCTCTCCATCCCTCCCTCTTTTACCTCCCTCCCTCCCCTCTGTTTCCCTCCCTTCCTCTTTCTTTCTCCCTCCCTCCCCCTTCTGTCTCCCTCTCTTCCTCTCCCCCTTCTCTCTCTCCCTCCTTCTCTCTTCTCTCTCCCTCCTTCCATCCTCTCTTCCTCACTCCTGCTCTTCCTCTCTCTCTCCCTCCCTCCCCTTCTCTCTCTCTTCCTTCCCCCCCTCTCCCTTCTTCTCTCTTCTCCTCCCTCCCTCCTTCCATCCTCTCTTCCTCCCTCCTGCTCTTCCTCTCTCCCTCCCTCCCTCCCTCCCTCTCTCTCTCTCTTCCCTTTATCTTCCCCCTTCTCTCCCCTCTCTCCTACCCCGTCTCCCCCTCTCTCTCCCTCCCTCCCTCTCTCCTCCCTCTCTCTCTTTCACCCTCTCTCCCCTCTCTTTCTTTTCCCCTCCCTCCCTTCCTCCTCCCCCCTCTGTCTCTCTGTTTCTCTCTTTTTGTCTGTCTCTTTCTTTCTGTCTCTCTGTCTCTATCTCTCTGTTTCTCTCTTTCTGTCTCTCTCTTTCTGTCTCTCTGTTTCTCTCTGTCTCTCTTTGTCTCTCTCTGTCTCTTTGTCTCTCTTTCTATCTCTGTCTTTGTCTCTGTCTCTCACTATCTCTCTGTCTATGTCTCTGTCTACAATCTCTGTCTCTGTGTCTTTATGTCTCTTTCTTTGTCTCTCTCTTTCTCTGTCTCTTTGTCTCTCTCTTTCATCTCTCTCTCTGTCTCTGTTTCTCTGTCTCTCTGTGTCTATCTCTTTGTCTCTCTCTCTGTCTCTGTCTGTCTCTCCAGCCACATATTTCTGAAGAGGTCCTTTAAGCCAATTCTTTTGGTAATATTTGGTAACCTACTCACACCCACCATGCACTTCTTAGAAAACTGTTGGCAGCCATGTGGAAGATGAGGTTAGAGAAGGAAGAGAATGGAAGCAGAGAGACCTGCTGGGAGATTCCTATCTAAGTGAGAATCGAGGGCTGAATTTGAATAAACTGAAGTGTTAGCATGTTAGTGGAAGGGAAATGCAGATATAGAATTGCAAGATGATGAGGTCCTCAGGCAGGGCTGCTTTCACTCCAACACCCCCTATAGGCAGGAAGTGGTCAATGTAGGTTCCTTCTTCCCCACATCTCCCCTGTGGAGGTCTTCTTCAAACAGGGAAACCTGTGTTCAAGGAAGATTCACAAGTCCTCAAAATAGGCAGGCCTGCTGGCAAGAACAGGAAGACACAGGCAGGGCTGATTGAGCTGAAGGGGGGGAAATGGGATGGGATGACACAAAACAGGACAATGAGACAAGCCACTTCACCTCTGGAAGCAGAAGTTTCCTGATCTGTAAAATGGAGTTAATAATAATCATGATAATACCTCAAAAGGATGAGGAAAATCGTAAAACACTATAGAACTGGGCCTCATTACAGCCTCACAGGAGGATGGTATTTTAGAGCTGGAGGTAAGAAATCTTTGGAGATGATTTCTAAGATAAGAACGTTCTGAAACATTAAGTCTTCCTTGGCTGGAGGCTTTCTGGAAAGATGTTAGCTGGGAAGGGCTGGAATCCTTAAGGTGGGGAAGGAATCCAGAACATCATGAGCAAAGGTGGTTTGTTGGTCAGAGGGTTCCCCACTGGATGGGCAGAATTAGGAGATGCGCTTGGAAAGGAAGGGCAACTCAAGGTTTTTGAGAGCCTTAGTTCTTAGGCAGAAGGTCATCTCTAAAAGAAAAGACAAGGTAAATGCTGTGTAAGTTAACATGACTTGTTTTTTGTTCGGTTCAGTTCAGCGTCTGACAGTGCTTTAGAGCCAGATCTGAGTTCAGATTTCCACCTCTGGCATTTAATTATCCCTGTGACCTCAAAAAAGTTCCTTTTCAATTTGCTTGGGCCTCAGCTCCCTTACCTTTATTACGAAGTTTGGGAGAGGGGATTCAGCCATATTCCCCCTGTGCTGAGTGGGGATGGAACAAAGCGTTTAGAGTTTGGAAGAGGAGGCCAGAGGGAAGCTTGGTGGATTGGACCCAGTCGCTGGCCCAGGTGGGGCTAGCCTGTCCCCCAAATATCTCCCGGGGCCATTCCAAACTGGGCTAGATGTGAACGGCTGGGCACATCTGGAAACTGGCTCTAGGAGAAAGAGAGGAGTGAGGGAGCATCTATCTGGTAATTGTCCTAAACCCAAGGACCCTTTTCCCATGTACACACACAGGATGAATCTGAGTGTCCCCATGGAAGGAGCTGGCAGGAGGTTCCCAGAGGGGGTGGGGTGGGGGAGGGGGCCTGTGGCATGAGTCAGAACCCAGTAATGTGCCAGTGAGTCACCAGCAGGGCGGGGTTCCCCTGCCTCTCCCCCCCTTCCAGTCACTCACACAAAGGCCCTTTGAGAAAAAGCAAGGAGGCCTCAAGCCCCCATTTCCCCCGAACCCCAGCTGCAGCCCCACCCACTGCCGAGATCCCGACCAGTAACTTCAAGTGAAGCCCGCAGTCCAAATTGTGCCAAGTCCTCCAGGGCGGACATGTGCCCAGGGAGCCCCGGCCTGGGCTTGGCTGGGAGAGAAGGTCACAGCTTGGGGGGGTCAGGTTGGAGGCGCCCACAGGACAAGGCTGTCCAGGCCTCAGGGAGGTGTCTGGCTCGCCTGAGTCACTCCCAGGGACAGAGGGTCTTATGACTGGGGACCCAGGCAGCGGGCAAACTGAGTCAGGCCATCTCTGCGCTGAGGAGAGGCAAGAGGGAGGGGAGAAACTCCTAGGGCTTGTTTGGATTTCAGAGGTCTGATCCGGCACATGCAGAGCAGCCTCCTGGCGTGCCTTCTCCCAGCAAGGCCTCTGTGTCAAGGCAAAAAATGGCTCCTCTGCCAGCCTCACTTCCCACAGACGTAACAAAGGGCCGCTGGACATCTGCTCCAGCTTCTGTCCTGCTGTATCCTCATGTCCAGCCCAGAACCAGCTCTAGGAACCCCCAAATTGGAAGGAATGGAAGGGGATATGTAGGGCTTCCCCAGCTCCTCTTGCAGGTTCACCTCCCTCAGCACCACCCCCCTTCTGCTGCCTGGATCTTGCCTCACTATTCAGCATTTTTCCTCTGACACCTCCCTACTGCCCAGTGCCCAGTGTGAAGGGAGACTTCACAGAATCTCAGCGGGCAGGGGGCCTCAGAAGGCCCCTAAATCATTTGTGTGCAGAAATCCCCTTAAAATCATCCCCAACAAAGAAGAGGCCTGTTCCACCTTGAGATAATTATCACAAGTAAGCTTTTTGTTTTTCATTTTACGTCACCCCCAAATCTACCTCCCTGCAACCTCCCCAGGTGCTCGTAATGCTCCCTCTTCCAAATGATACCCACGTGGATTAATTCAGAAGTCTCTAACTCCTAGCTCTTAACCCATCCCAGCCAGCAAATCCCATGTAACTCTAGTCCAAGCCATTGAATACAGTCTGCACCAAGGTTCTGCTTGAGCTTTCCTGGGAGGTTCCACCCTGTGATTCTCTTCCCTGAGAACTTTTACTCTTGTTCTTCTTTGAAGTTCCTCCTGCACAACATGTTGCAGCCTGCTTACACCCACCAGACACTGTTCCAAGTGCCCCTCCTGGGAGCCGTTTAAATTTTGAGAGCTTTGCACACTGTTGTATTTCTCTTGATGCCATGTAGCAACTTGGATAGAGAGTTGGCATTTAAAAGTTGGGCCTTTGCCTTCATGAGAAGTTTGGGGTAATTCTCGCCCCAATTTTGGTCCAATCTCGCCATGCCTCTCAGATATAAGTACTGATGGATAAGTTGTATAAGTTAAGGCAGCTTCCCTTTCATGTCCTTGCAGACATGGCTCTAAGGCCCTCTGCAGTCTTTCTATTCCAAACTAAACATCCCTATCTTCTCATAGACCCCCCTGTCCAGGTCCTGGATGTCCTAGTGGCCCATCTCTAGTCTCCTTCCAGCTCTTCAGTGGTGGCTGGATAGGAATGGGAAACAGCAGAGGAGCTCCATTCAAACCTGGCTTTGCTTCTTTTGCCCCTGGGAGCTTGGTCAGGCCCTTTGTCCTTTCCATCTGTAAATAAGGGAGTTGGCTCAGATAATCTCTAATGTCTATTACAGTTCTAAAATTATAATCCTTAACTGTGAAGGCTTCAGCTCTTTTCAACAGTGAGGTGATTCAGGCTAATTCCAATAGATTTATGATGGAGAGAACCATCTAAATTTGAAGAGGATTATGGGAACTAAATGTGGATCACAACATAGTATTTTCACTTTTTTTGTTGTTGTTTGCTGTTTATTTTTTTTCCTTTTTGATCTGATTTTTTCTTGTGCAGCATGATAAATGTGGAAATATATTTAGAAGAATTGCACTTATATTTAACCTATATTGGACTACTTGCTGTCTAGGAAAAGGGAAAGGTAAGCAGGGAAGAAGAAAAATATGGAAGTTTTGCAAGGGGAAATGTTGAAAACACTCTCTTTGCATGTATTTTGAAAAATAAAAAAGCTAAAAATAAAAATATGATCATGTAATTCTGAAAATGAGAGAGCTGAAAAATTCATGCTACTATTAACACATAGCACTACCTCCTATTTTTAGTGAGGTTAAGAAAAAGTCAGGGTCACTTTTGTGTCTCTCAAAGCATCCCCCAGGATCTCTATAAGAGCTGAGACGTAGGGAAGAGAGATCTTTCCTAGAGAGATCTGGGAGCCAGGGAAGGGGAAAAGGAGAATGGAGTTCTAACACAACAAAGATCCATGAGCTATCCCATCTCCACACACCCCAGGCTGGGCTGGAGTTGTCCTTTGTAGGTCCTTAGTAGCCACTAGCAGGCAGTTCCCAGATCACCTCTCCTTAAGTTATTGAGGAAAGAGAGGAAGGGAGGAGAGTGTTACAATGCTTTTGAAGAAGTCTGACCAGAACACTGGTTAGGGTACTTGTGCCCAGGCCCCAATGGAATAGCCTCCCAGTATTAGAGCAAAAGTCAAGCCTCTCTCAATCTCCATTTCCTCTTCTATAAAATCATGAGATTGGAGGGAAGAGATATGGAGAGAACCTTCTGTGAGATGAAGACAATGGGCCTAGATTCTACTTCCAGCTCTGATACTGATTTTTAGGATTTTAGGATTTGAAGGCCAGGGAGGTTGGTGGATTACCATTCCAAGTCCCTTCTCTTAGAGAGGGAAACAGGCCCTGAAAGGGAAGTTATCTGTCCAAAGTCATCCACTTAACAAATATTAGGATTTAACCCAAAGCTTCTGAGTACAAATCCAGTCATTTTTTCCCTTGGCCAAGCCTTTTTCCTGTTCTGGTCTTTAGTTATGCTTCTGTAAAATGATTAAGTCACACTAGAGACTCCCTAAGTTCCCTTCCAGCTCAGCTACTAGATTCATACTACACACACACACACACACACACACACACACACACACACACACACACACATCCCTAAATGTTCACAGAATAAAAACTAACATTTATATCATACCTTAAGATTTTCAAAGATCTTTATGAATACTATCTCATTTCATTATCACAACCTTTTGAGATAGCTGCTGTTATTATGATCCCCAAATTATAGACGAAGAAACAGCCAGAGAAAGATTTAAGTGACTTGCTCAGCCACACAGCTTGATAAAAGGCAAGATTTGAATCGAGGACTATTCTGTTTATTCTACTACCTAACTCTTTCCATCCAAGAACGTCTGAGCCCAAATAGGCCAGTTATTACCTTGAACATTTGGGGCGGGGTATGGTAGGGACTGGAGACAGAAACATGCCATTCTGCAAGAGATTCAGGACAGAATTGCACACAGAGAAAAATGGGGACACGGACAGTAGTGGTGAAGCTCTGGGGAATAGTTGCTGACTCACTGCTTCCCTTGGTCTCCCCCTTCTGAGTCATTGGACAAGGAGGGGGGTGAGGGGAAAAGGCACCAGGAAAGGAAAGAGAAGGGAGACAGTTCCCACGCCCTAAGTGGGGGATCCAGGCATCCTGTCTCCTTTCCCCTGAGCTGAGAAACCCCCTGAATCCTATCTCTGACAGAGCATGGCGGAGGCATTTTATAGGTACTTGTGGACTGATTGCAAAGTTGCAACAAGGGTCTCCCACATTCGAATGGTTGTAAAGAGGGATCTAGTGCAGGGCTGGAGGATGAGGAGTGCTCAGATTGGGGAGTCTGACCACCCCTGAACTCTGGAAGGCAGAGAGACTGGGAGCTTCAAATAAATCATAAGCAGCTTATTCCATCTTCCACAGGTTGAGGCAATGGTGCATCGTGAAGAACTTGGGTTAAGTGAGGACTTTAATACAGTGAAGAGGGCCAGAGATGCTGGAGGGATGATGGTCTTCCCAAAAGCGAGTTTTTAAAAAAATAAATGTTGTCCTCCTGTCCCTGAGTCCCACTACCCCCCCCCAGCCACCCCATTCTGGTCTGCTTATCTTTTTTTTTCTGCAGAAATTGTCCTGAAGAGAAACAAGCCATACATCTTGGTAGAGTGGAAAGCCCAATGGTTAGGGGTTAGAATCCTGCTTCTATTGAGGTTTTCCCATATCTGGACCTCATATAAAAACAATAAGATTGGATTGCTAATTTGTAAAGTCTCTCCTAGCTTCATGTCCTTGGTCACAGTGGAAAGACTCCTGTATTTGGCGTCTGTCTCTGTTCCTTACTACCTTAAGATTTGGACACTGCTCTGGAAGCATGCAGGGCCTGGGGGTGAATGGGGTGGGCAGAGCAGACTTGGGAGATGCTCCTCAAGGGAGATGGAAAAAGCTTCTTGGGGCAGGTAGGAGAATCCTGTCCCTTTGTCCCTCCCCACTCCCCAAGTTCCGCTCTCGGGGTTCTGCTGCCCTCCAGTGGTGGCCCTGGGGACAACATCAATGAATGGAGAAGCTCAGGATTCCAGGATAATGAAAGAAGGAGGAACAGAGGTTGGAAAGGAAGACTGGAAAGGATGAAAGGAAGGGAGTATCTCCAGATGCTCTAGTCAGCCTCCTTCCACAGTCCCCAAGTCCCCAACTCCTCCCTGTATGCTTGTAACACCATTAGCTAATGAGCTCCAAGGGAAACTGAGGTACAAGGCAGCATGCAGATTTGTCATAAAATGGCAAGGGACATAGATTGTGTTCACTTCTTTTCTTTTTTTTTTTTTTTTTTTTACTCTTCTGTAGTTTTCCCCTTTTGTTCTGATTTTTCTTCTCAACATGATTCATAATGTGTATTTTAAAAGTTTAATATACGTGTATAACCAGAAAAAAAACAATAAAGATAAAAAATTTTAAATGGCAAGGAATATGTCTGGTTGAGATCAGGTCACACTGTGACTCCATTCCCACTTGTGGCCCTCTCGGGTCTGTGCCCAAGCTCTCTCTTTCAATGACAGCTTAGAGGTGCTCCCCTCCACCCCTATGTTCTTACCCTTTATCCCTACATATACTTTATATATGTCATCTCATGTGATCTTGATAAGGCTGATGCTTTATTAGCCCTATTTTACAGATGAAGAAACTGAGGTTCAGAGAGACCAAATACCACTTCACATGAGGAGGCATGGGCAGTGATAGGGGCAGGATTGCAAATCCCAGAATGATCTTTGGCTGGTGAGAAGGAAAGCCAAGGACAACAAAAAAGGTGGACTCCCCAAAGTTGGAAGAGACTTATTCAAGGTCATGCAGGGAGTAAGTATTAGGCTTCCTCTCCAAGGTTTCTGACTCCAAATTCAATCATCTTTCCTTTGGTTGGGCCCTTTTGCCAATCGGGTTCTCAGTTTTGACTCTATTAAAAATGATAATAAGGTTGGATGAAAGGAATCTCAAGATGCCCTCGGGCACAACAGACCTAGATTCATACACACACATGCCCAGACACACAAGACTCCTAGAGGCAAGAATATGCAGGCCTGGGTGGACCAGTTATTATCACACGCCGCAGGATGGGAGGAGTTGGGACAGAGGAAGGAGACTCTTGCTGCTATGAAGAAAAAGAGACAAAGAAAGAGACCAGACGGAATTCACTCACGGAGAAGCTCAGACAGTGGAGACATGTCTTAGGAAGGTCCCTTGTCTAAAGGTGCTGGAGTGGCTGCTCAAAAAATATTTAAAACGATGTACAAAGAACCCCCAAACCAAACAATCCTGTATAAGAGATGGAACTGATTCATCAGGGAGAGGGCCGAGTTTGTAGGGAAAGATGAGTTGCTTTGGCCATATTCATTCTGAAAGTATAGCCCCTAGAGTCAATTCTGGGGCATCTTTATCTCGTCTCGCTCTCACTGATGAGTAGGTCCCCAGTACTTAGATATGTCTGTCTCTCAGAACTCTATGGACTATTTTTTAAAATAATATTTTCCCCAATTATATATAATTTTTAACATTCATTTTTTTTAAATTTGAGTTCTAAATTCTCTTCTTCCTCTTTTCTCTTCTCCCTCTCCTTCCCTCTCTTTGAGATGGTTAGCAGTTTGCATAAGTTATGCATGTACAATCATGCAAAATATATTTCCATATTAGTCATGTTATAAAAGAAGACAAATTCCAAGAGGGGAACACACACACAAAAATAAAGTGAAACATAATAAACTTCAATCTGCATTCAGACCCCATTACTTTTTTTCTCTAGAGATAGTAGCATTTTGCATCATGAGTCCTTTGAAATTGTTTTGGATCACTGCATTGCTGAGAATAGCTAAGCCATTCACAGCTGATCATTGTACAATGTTGCTATTACTGTGTACAATGTTCTCTTAGATCTTACTTCACTTTGCATCAGTTCATGTAAGTCTCCACATTTTTCTGAAAGCATCCTGCTGTTCATTTCTTTTAGCACAAACTTTCTCAGCCCATTAATGGGCATCCCCTCAATTTCCAGTTCTTTGCCACCAAAAAAAAAAGCTGCTGCAAATATTTTTTTTTGTACAAATAGGAACTATTTCCCATTTTAAAAAAAAGTCTTTGAAATACCGACTTAGCAATAGTAATGTTGAATCAAAGGCTATGTACGGTTTTATATGTCTTTGAACATAGTTCCAAATTGTTCTCCAGAATGGTGGGATCAAATCCCAATTCCCTCAACAATGCCTTAGTGCCCCAATTTCCTCACATCTCTAGGGAATATTCTAAGGCAGTGGTAGTCAAACCCAAATAGGAAAGAGACCTACTTAAACATCCCTGCTGGCTGCATATTGAATTAGAAAACCACACATTTGTTCTATTGTATTTCTATTTATTTTGTTAAACATTTCCCAATTAAGTTTTAATCTGATTTGGACTGAAAGTTTTCTATCTCTGCTCAAAGGGATCAGGGGTAATTCTGTGATCATTGGTTTTATAGCTATGCTTTTTCCTAAAATTGTCAGTTGAGGACCAATGTAATGAGCCAGTCAGAGTATTTACTAAAGTGACACCATTAGAATAATTAGTACAAATTCCCAGATGTGTGGAAAGCACTATCTCCCAAGTACATAGAGAATCCAGGGGAATGTGGCTTCTGGCTTAGAAAACATATGAAGCATAGGACAAACTCAAAGGTCCTGGTTCCCCAAATTTTTCCCATTGAAGGGTACTTGAGAAGTTCCCTTTCAATACAGTGACTCTGCCTCTATCTTTGTGCATAACTCCCAATACAAATAAATCTGGATTGTAGACCTGGGGACGGTTTTTAGGACAACAATAAGAAGACACAAGACAGGAACTCCAATGTCCTTTAGACCCTTCTAGGGTAGAATTAAACAAGTTCAACATGCATTTATTTATTAAGCACTTGCCATATGCCCTGCACAGGAATGGAGCCTGAAGAGAAATGAAGACATGGCTGCTAGGGTGCTTTACTGGAAAGAAATGGCCAACCAAAGGAGGAGTCAATGGAGGGAGTATGTACTTCTAATGTGAGAAATTCAGGGGTGAAATGAACTTCCAAGGTGAAGAAGCTTCTATGGCATAGTAGAGAAATGCCAAGAAGTAAGGCTTAGAACCTGGAAATGGATGAAAAAGAGTTCCTTTCTAAGTAAGGAGTGGGGAGGGAAGGGAGACCCAGGGCTCAGGCTGAGGCTGATGTTTCTCTTTCCCTCCCATGAGATTTCTCCTTAGGGTTTTCAATTAGAATTCCAGACTACCTCCAATTTCTTGAATTTCCCCATTTCAGTTTTTGTACAGCACTCAAAATGCAGAACAAAATTTCCCCCAGCCAACTGGAACAGATCTCTTAACTGGTGTTACTAAATTTAATTAAATTATTTTCAATGTCTTTTCAATTTACCCCAACTTCCACAATTGAAATTGATTGATTGGATATCTTAGAACTTAACTTCAAGTGAGGATGAGTAAACCAATCACTCCCGCTAGCAAAAAGCACTGTGGCCTGGTAGATATGGAGCCAACCTTGGAATCAGGAAGAGGTGAGTTTAAATGTTGCCTCTGACACATACTGGCACACATACTGGCTATGTGACTCTGGCAAGTACTTAACTTTCCATCACTCTGGGCAACTCTCTAAGGCTATAAGTTGGAGAGAAGGTGCCAATCTGCAGCTGTAGAAGGGGATTCTTTATCAAGGAGTTCCCTATTCTAATAAATTCATAGGTTAAGTTCCCATCTCTCTACAGGCTCTCTCTCCTATTGAAATATCCACTAGATAGTTGGTAACCAGAGGAACAGAAATGGATGCTGGAAGAAATCCATCTAGTCTCATTCCTATCTTTACTAATGAAGAAACTGAGATTCTGGGAAAATGAGCAGGGTTGGGGAATTTGAACTTAAACCCCCTACTTCCAGAAACAGTATTTTTTTCCTTTATGTAATGCTTATGTGGTACAGAAAATTTGGAAAGAGACTAGGGTTGGACTAAAATCCCTGAGAGTTATCCCTATAGAGATATCTGATACAACTTATAAGAGAAGGTGTGTATGTAGAAAGAGAAGGGGGCCCAGAATGAGAAGTTTGGGGTATACAGGTGAATGGGATATGGATACTGATTCAGCAAAAGATAATTGAATAAACTAAGAGGAAGAAAAATAAGAAAGATCAAAGGTTATGAAAAACTAAAGAAGAGAGAAGCCAAGAAAAGAGGGAGATCAACAGAGTCAAATGCTGCATAGCAGTTAAAAAGTCTAGGAACTGAGAATAGGCTGGTGTATTTGACAATTCAGAAATCATTCATTCAATGAAGCATGGGAGGATTTAGAAACATGGTACAGAATGAAGTGAGCACAATCAGAAAAATAATATAACAATTACTAGAATAATGTAAACAGAACAAAAAAAATTGAAATGAGCTGTGTGTTTCTAAATAGCCAAGCTCTGCAAAGGAGAAGTAAAGAGAAAAAAACAGCTCCCTCCCTTCTCTGAAGAAGTTGGGGACAACTATGGAGATGGGGTATTTAGATAGCTGTCAGATTCAACTGATACATTGGATAATTTTGCTGAATTAATTTTTTTCTCTTTCTCTTTTTTTTAGAGGCAGGTAGGGTTAAGTGACTTGTCCAGGGTCACTTAGCTAACTAGTGTCTGAAGTTGGATTTGAACTCAGGTCCTCCTAACTGCAGGCCTGGTATTTTATCTGTTTTACCACCCAGCTATCCCTTTTCTTTTTTATTCTTGGTTATAAAAGATGCTTCACGATGGAAGAGAATAAGAAGGAATATGTTCAAAAATGAAGGTGATATAAAAACAAAAATATCAATTTAAAAAGATATTGTTAATGTTGGAAAGAAATTTCAATTGAGTTGATGAGATATTGAAAGCCAGATAACAAGGAATGGAGAAGTAAGTAAAAGTGGTAGCATGGAAGATTGATAGTTTTTGCTAGGAATTTGATTTTGTAAAGCAGAAATATGTTAGGTTGAAGTGATAGAAGAAGCCCATGAATGAGTGAGTAAACAGTTAGAATGAATCAATTGATGTATGAAAAAGCATTTATTAAGCTCTTGGTGTATCAATTACCTTGCTAAGTGCAGAAGCAAGATAGTCCCTGTTCTCAAGAAGTTTATATGCTAAAAGCAGAAGACTACACATATAGACAATGAAAGTTGAAAGGTATGGCTTGGCAGCACAGGACATTTGTGTGTAGGTTTGCAGATGTCCAGGAAGTGGAATAATGCCCTAGTTGAAGGCAAGATCAGGTGAAATCTATTTACTAGAGTTTAGGAGCCCAGAGTCAAGAGTCTGAGTGAAGAGTTGAATTGCTGGGGAGGTTTTTAGATGGGAGAGAATGGGATGTGTTTGTCGGTAGCAAGGAAGTTGTCTAACTGTGAAGATTAGAGAGAAAAGATTGTGGCTATTATTTACTAAAAGAGACTGAAGAATCAGGGGTGCAAGGTTAACAGTTGGATATGGTCAGAAAGTCTATATTTTTCCGCAGACAATGGTATAAAGGAGGAAAATTGGGAGATGATATCAAGGAGTTTGGAAATGTAAAGAAGAAGGGGGTACCCACATTAAATGGCCTCCATTCATTCATCAAAGTATGAAGAAAAGGTTTATGCTAAGAGAGTAGAGGTTTGAAAGAGCCTCTGTGGAGAATCTGATGGAGAATCAATTAGGAGTAAAAAGATTGTGTTGCTAGAGTGAGATCATAGGGGGAGGAGAGAACATAAATTTATAGTGAATCCAATCATCTTCACAAAGTTTGCTAAGGTGAGTGGTGAGTGATAGGATAAAGGGACAAAGTCATATTGAAGTGGTCAACTATAATGTCAATACTGGGAAGAGAAAAGTTAAGCCATAACAGGATCCAAAGCCTTAGAGAATCTCAAGGGATGAAGGAACTGAAGGTTATGATGAGGATGAAGGAGAAAGAGAGGAGGAAGGCAGCATCAGAAAGATGGATCAGTAGGTTATGGATTGGTAGGTTATGGACAGATAAAGGAAATACAGAAGGTAGAACTGCCTGGGGGATGATAAGATAACCAACCCAGAATTTCTCTCAACTCATGAGATATTCTCCCAATCCCTGGGATCATAGATTAGATGTAACTAGAAAGGACGTCATAAATCCCATACCCTCATTGTATGGACTAGGAAACTGAGGCCCAGAAAGGGAAAGCAACTATTCCATTGTCCCATTAAGTGGCTGAGCTGAGATTTGAACCCAGGCTCTTTTGATCCAAATTCACTGAGACACTATAATTTTTAATTTATTTTTTAAAGAGATAGTTTTTTATTATTAAAGCTTTTTATTTTCAAAACATATGCATAGATAATTTTTAACATTCACCCTTGCAAAACTTTGTATTCCAAATTTTTTCCCTCCTTTCCCCCCACCTCCTCCCCTAGATGGCAAGTAATTCAATATATGTTAAACATGTGCAATTCTTCTATACATATTTCTACAATTATCATGCTGCACAAGAAAAATCAGACCAAAAAGGAAAAGAATGAGAAAGAAAACAAAATGCAAGCAAAGAACAAAAAGAGTGTGAAAAGACTATGTTGTGATTCACACTCAGTTCCCAGAGTCCTCTCTCTGGGTCTGGATGGCTGTCTTCATCACAAGATCACTGGAATTGGCCTGATCACCTTGCTGTTGAAAAGAGCCTCATCCATCATAATCGATCTTCATATAATCTTGCTGTTGCCCTGTGTAATGATCTGCTCACTTCACTCACCATCAGTTCATGTAAGTCTCTCCAGGCCTCTCTGAAATCATCTTGTTGTTTGTTTCTTACAGAACAATAATATTCCATAACAGTCATATACCCTAATTTATTCAACCATTCTCCAATTGATGGGCATCCATTCAGTTTCCTTGTCATTACAAAAAGGGCTGCTACAAACATTTTTGCACATATCCCTTTCTCTCCTTTATGATCTAAAGAGGCAGTTTTAAAGAGGTTAAATGATTTGTCCAGGGTAGAAGGTTAAGGTTTTACCCTAATAGCCTAAGTATCAGAAGCCAGATCGGAACTCTGGGGTCAATACTCTTATTTACTAGCTGCCCCCCAAATACTGTATACTTTTGACATATATGTGGGAGAGATCTTGAAAGAGAGCCTATAAGGGACTCTACCATATCAAGTGCCATATGCATACATACATATTCAACAAATAATTGTTCCAGTCTTATTACACATTACTAAGCTAAAATGGCCCTCTTATATTTCCTCATACATGATTCTCCTTCTCACTACAGCATCTTGTAATTCTTCATTTTCTTCAAAATTCAGCTACATGAAGCCTTTCCTGCTCCCGCCTTCCCAATTATCTTGTCTCCATTTCTCTCCTTACTTGTCTCTATTTTCTCTCCAAGCTAAATTGTAGGCTCCTCAGTCGTAGGCAGAGATGCTTCCACTATTTCTCTGTATCTCTGATATTTAGCAGAGTATACAGCACATTGTAGGTACTGAATAAATACTTGTAGAATTGGCTACATTTTGCAGTGAGTTATGAAACAGTAAAGATGGGTGGTCTACGGACCAGACAATACTGCTTTTGAAAACCTAGTTCCTTTCTCATTCTTTATCAAGACGCCATTAATGGGTTTAGATTATTCTCATGAAATGTTTATATAGATGCACAAGTTGTCATATGGAAGAAGAGTTGGGTATGTTCTCTTAGTTTTTTTTAAGTAGTAATAAAATCTAAAAAAATTTTCCACACTTTTGGTATCTTCCCTTTCTTGAAATGCAATGCCCTCAAAATTATCTCCAATTCCTTCCAACACAGTGTTCCTCCACGGACCATACTTGGTCCATAGGCTTTTCTATCTTTGTGTTCTACAGTACTATTTCCACTTCTTCCAGAAGCAGACCTGACTCTATAAAGTCCAAATATTGTGACTCTGTTGTCCTTGACAGTGAAAAGTTTCTTATAAAAATCTTTGTGTATGACTAATATGAAAATACACTTTGCATGATCACAAATGTATATCAAATTGCATGCCTTCAATTGCTTGCAGACAATTTTCAGATGAAGAAATTAAAGCCATCTATGGATGAAAAAAAATGCTCTAAATCACTATTGATTAGAAAAATGTAAATTAAAACAACTCTGATGTACCATCTCACACCTATCAAATTGGCCAAGATAAAAGGAAAAGATAATGATATATGTTGAAGGGGAGGTGGGAAAACTGGAACATTTCTGCATTGGTGGAGTTGTGAACTGATCCAGCCATTCTGGAAAGCAATTTGCAACTATGCTCAAAGGGCTATAAAACTGCATACTCTTTGATCCAGAATATCTCTACTAAATCTATATTTCAAAGAGATCATAAAAGGGGGGAAATGACCCATATGTGCAGAAATGTTTGTAGCAGCTCTTTTTGTGGTAGTAAGGAATTGGAAATTTCTGTACATCCATCAATTGGGGAGTGGCTGAATAAGTTATGCTATATGAATTGGTAATTGGTAATGAATATTATTGTTCTATAAGAAATGATAGATTGATTTCAGAAAAGCCTATAAAGACTTACATGAACTGATGCTGAGTAAAATAAGCACAATTAGGAGAACATTATACACAGTAACAGCAAGATTATGTGATCATCAATTACGATAAACTTAGGTCTTCTCAGCAATACAATGATTCAAGACAATACCAATACACTTGGGATAGAAAATGATATTAAAATCAGAGAGAACTATGAAGACTGAATTTAGATTGAAACATACTATTTGCACCTTTTTATTTGCTTTTTTTCTTGTGGCTTTTCTCTTTTGTTCTGATTTCCCATACTAATATGGAAATATGTTTAAAATGACTGAAAAAGTATAATCAAATTGCTTGCTGTCTTAGGGAAAAGGAAAGGGAAGGAAGGAGGGAGAAAAAAATTGGAAACTCAAAACTCTCACAAAAATTAATGTTGAAAAGCTATCTTTACATATAATTGTAAAAATAAAAATTGCATGCATTCTTAACAAGAGGGGTGAATAAAGGGAGAGAGAGAATTTGGAATTTAAAATTTTGAAAAAATAATATTAAAATTGTTTTGACATGTAATTGGAAAATAAAATATTACATAAATATATACCCCTTCCCCCACCCTGGCAATTGGGGTCAAGTGACTTTCCCAGGGTCACACAGCTAGAAAGTGTTAAGTGTGTGAGGTCAAATTTCAACTCAGGTCCTCCTGACTTCAGGGCTGGTGCTCTATCCACCTAGCTGCCCCAATATATATTTTTTAAAAAGAAAAAAATAAAATAAAATCTTTATGGATCTTTTCCAATTTTTACCTCTCTATTGTCCTCACAGTAACATATTTAGGTTCTTCTTAGTATCATTTAGTTTAGTTGGGTCTCTAAGCTTTCTTTCCATCAGTTTTCATTGTTTGCTGATTTATAAAACTATACTGTTCATAATCTATCATGCTTCTCTGTAAAATTTTTTATTTTTTATCATTATAAATATATGTATATATGTATAACATATATATTATATATAAATTCCTTATACAAAAAAGAACAGAAAAAGTGAATTATATATGACACTATCAATTTTAACATTGTTCCAACATTGCCCTGCTTGTCTGTATCCTCCGCTGAACTTCGTTCTATTTTCTTCTGTGTATTTAGTGGTTAGAGTGCCAGGCATGGAGTCAGAAATATTTATCTTCCTGAGTTCAAATCTAACCTCAGACAACTTACTAGCTGTGTAAAACTAGACAAGTCACTTAACCCTATTTACCTCAGTTTTCTTACATTTCTAAGGAGCTGGGGAAGGAAATGGCAAACTATTGCAGTATGTTTGCCAAGAAAACCCCCAATGGAGTCATAAGAAGGTTATACCCAAATGAAAAAAGCCTAAACAACACCAACAAAATCACTAAGCCTCCCTTCTCCCCATAACTTCCTAATTAAGTATAGTTAAGCAAAATGAATCCACACATTGGCCATGTCTAAAAATGTCTCATTTTGCATGTTTAGCCTTCACCTTCTGCCAAAAGGTGGAAAGTATGATTCCATATGAGTTCTAGAGTCACAGGTGGTCAGTACATTGATTATCCTCTCTTGATCCTTTTCTCTTCAGCTATCTTCCTTTTTCTTTTCTACCCTTTGAGGTAAAAAGGCCCCTCTCTTTTCTCTCTTCTTTCTTTTTGATCCTTTACAATCCAACTTCTAACCTTATCATACCACCCAAGCTGCTCTCTCCAAAGTTAGCAATGATCTGAGATACCAAATCCAATGGCCTTTTTTCAGTTCTCATTCTGCTTGCTCTCTCTGCAGTCTGTGACATTGATGATCACTCTCTCCTCCTCGATACTCTTTTTCTCTCTGGGATTTTTGGGAACATCTTCCTGGTATTCCTCCTAGCTATTTGACCTTCTCTGTCTCCTTTGCTAGCTCCTAATTTAGATTACACCCTCTAAGCATAGGTGTCCCTCAGGATTCTGTCCTGGGTCGTCTCTCTATGTATACCTCACTTGGTGATCTCATCAACTCCTATGTCTATTTATCATCTAATTACAATTCCTATGCTAATGATTCTCAAATCTACCTTTCTTTCCCTTATTTTTCTGTTGACCTCCATTCTTGCATATTCACCCACCTTTCAGATATTTTGAACTAGAAGTCCAGTAAACTCACTATGTCCAAAAAAGAAGGAATTAACTTTTTTCCAAATGTTATCCTCCTCCCCCAACTTCCCTATTACTATAGAGAGCAATAACATCATCTTTCCAGTCCTCCAGGCTTGAAATCTAGGTGTCAAACTGGACTCTTCATCATCTCTCACTTTCTATATCCTTGTTGTTGTCAAGTCCTGTTAATATCAGTTTTTTTTACATCTCTTCTTTTCTCTGGTACAGCTACCACTGTGGTGTAGGCCCTCACCACCTCAGGCCTGTGTATTGCAATGGTCTGCTAGTGGGTCCTCCTGCTTCAAGACTCTCTCCACTCCAATCCATTCTCCATCACTAAATCACTAAAGTGACTTTCTTTTTTTTTAAGTGATTTTCTTAAAGTGCAAGATCAACTATATCATCCCTTTGCTCAAAAAACTCCAGTGATTTCATATTGTTTGCAGGATCAAATAGAAATGCTCTACTCCACAAATAAGATACTCTACCTTTTGTGCTCCAAATCACTATTGATCAAAGAAATGCAAATTAAGACAACTCTGAGATATCACTACACACCTGTCAGATTGGCTAAAATGACAGGAAAAGATAATGGCGAATGTTGGAGGGGATGTGGGAAAACTGGGACACTGATACATTGTTGGTAGAACTGTGAAAAGATCCAACCATTCTGGAGTGCAATTTGGAACTATGCTCAAAAAGTTATCAAACTGTGCAAACCATTTGACCCAGCAGTGTTTCTACTGGGCCTATATACCAAAGAGATCTTAAAGGAGGGAAAGGGACCCACATGTGCAAAAATGTTTGTGGCAGCCCTTTTTGTAGTGGCAAGAAACTGGAAACTGAATGGATGCCCATCAATTGGAGAATGGCTGAATAAATTATGGTATATGAATGTTATGGAATATTATTGTTCTGTAAGAAATGACCAGCAGGATGATTTCAGAGAGGCCTGGAGAGACTTGCATGAACTGATGCTGAGTGAAATCAGCAGAACAGGAGAACATTATACATAGCAACAAGACTATATGATGATCAATTCTGATGGACATGGTTCTCTTCAACAATGATGTGTTTCAAACCAGTTCCTATTATTCAGTGATGAAGATAGTCATATACATCCAGAGAGAGGCCTGAGGGAACTGAGTGTGAACTACAACACAGCATTTTAACGCTTTCTGTGAATATTTCCCTTCATTTTGTTTTCCTTCTTAGATTTTTTTTCTCTCTCTTTCTAGATCTGATGTTTCTTGTGCAGTAAGATAACTGTATAGATATGTATACATATATTGGATTTGTCATATAATTTAACATATTTAGCATGTATTAGATTACCTGTCATCTAGGTGTGGGGGGTGGGGGAAGGAGGGGAAAAGCTTGGAACAAAAAAAAGTTTTGCAAAGGTCAATGTAGAAAAATCACTCATATGTTTTGTAAATAAAAAGCTTTAAAAAAAAAAAAGATACTCTACCTTTTGATTCTGGATATTTTCCCTGGCTGTCCCCTATGCCTGGGATGCTCTCCCTGCCCACACAGTTCTGCCTACTGATTCTCCTGGCTTTCTTTAAGTGCCAACTAAAATCCCATCTTAAACAGGAAAGCTTCTTGTCTTAATTTCAGTGATTTCTTTATTATTTCCTATTTATCCTGTATGTAGTTTGTTGGTAACATACTGTTTGTTGTCTTCTCTGTCACATTATAAGGTCCTTGAGGGCAGAGCCTGTGTGTTTTGCCTCTTTTTTTGTATCCCTACAAAAGTTTGCTTTTTTGTATCCCAGTGTTCAGCATAGTATCTAGCACATGACCGATGATAACTTGCCTTTCTTCTTTTGAGAACAGTCTGTTCATGCCCTTTGATCATTTTACCAATTGGGTACTTCTTGATAACATTTTTCAAAAAAGTGTTACCCTTTCTTGCCATATATCCCTGCTTGGGAAATAAAGTATTTATTGACTAAAGTGATTTTTAGGTTCCTTTGTTCTTCTTATTACAGCAGTTGGCTTATGTAAGTTTTATATTAAATTTTTTTATTTAATATTTTTATTTTTCCCTAATTCCATTTAAAGCAATTTTAAAACAGTTGTTTTTAATCAAAAGGGAGAAAAAAGGACCCACATGTGCAAAAATATTTGTAGCAGCTCTTTTTGTGGTGGCAAAGAATTAGAAAATGAGTAGATGCCCATCAATTGGGGAATGGCTGAATAAGTGAAAAGTACATGAAAGTAATGGAATATTAACGTATTATAAAAAATGATGAACAAGCTGATTTTAGAAAGGCCTGGGAAGATTTACATGAACTGATACTGAGTGAAAGAAGTAGAACTATGAATGCAGTATACACAGTAACAGAAAGATTGTGCAATGATCAACTATGAAAGACTTGATTCTTCTCAATAGTTCAGTGATCCAAGACAATCCCAATAAACTTTGAATAGAAAGTGCTACCTACATCTAGAGAAAGAATTATAAAGAATGAATGTAAATCAACACATACTATGTTCATTTTTTCCCCTTTTTCTTCTATTTCTGTTTTCTTTTGTGGTTTTTCTTTTGTTCTGATTTTTCTTTCAAAACATGATTCACAAAGAAATGTGTATTAAAAATTAATGTACATGTATAACCAGAAAAATGAAAACAGTAAGAAAAGGAAATGACAAAAAAATCTATTTTCAAAATTTATAATAGATTCTTATAATCATGATCAATGTCTATTCCTCTATCTATTTTTTAACACTTGTTCAAATAGGTCAAGTTAGAGTTATTTTAATTGAAAGTTGTATCTTTTTCTTATTTTTATTCTGTCCTCTAGCTTTGTTGTCTTCATCTTTGATCTAATAAGCTAGAGGTCTGACCTTACAAACAGAGAGCTGATTCAAAAATAACTCCCACATCAGTAATGAGTCATTTCCTGTCTGTTAAAGGGATAGGAAGAAGACCTATGATTTCACTGGTATAGGGAATTCCCAAATGAGGAAACTTCTAACGCAGGTTGGTACCTCTTCTGCAATTTATAGTCTTAAAGATTGCTTAGATCACAGAGAAGTTAAGTCACTTAGCCAGAGTTACATAGTCAAAGTGTCAGGAGTAGGACTTGAACTCTAGTCTAATTGTCTCCATGGCCAGATTTTCATCCACTATTACAGAAAGGTCAAACTTAGGGCTGCAGCCCACAGAACTCTCAAGTTTGCCTGAACCAGTTTGAAGTGTAATTGGAAAATTTTTAACAAATTTTAAAAAAAATATCCAAAAAAGATAAAATTAATTTCTAAGTCAAAATGTAGCAGGATGGGATCCATTGCTGTTTAACTTTAATACCACCACATTGCTTCTATAATCAGTTAAAATATAATCAATTTCATTTTTTATGATATTAGTTCTTACCGTATCTAACACATTATTCTTTTCTTAGAGAGAACAATCATGATGTATATCTATGAGGCTTCTGTATATTCTTCAAGTCTTTGGGGTCTTTCATCCCTCATACCTGAAGGATATTTTTTAACACCTTTGTGTTAAAAATCATCATATAAAAAGGTATGAGTTGATTTAATTTGGAGTCTGGTAGTGGGTTTTTCATAAGATCTATTTCTTCTTTTTCTACAAACTCTGTTTTCTAATAAGCTGCAATCATCTTCTTGGTCAGTATTCCTGCAAGTATTCATTATGAACACTGCAATGTGAAATGATCAAGTATACTGTAAAATGATGTTACTTGTTGCCTTTAATGGACAATACTGGCCAACCTGGCAGGCACCTTTACTTGTCTATCTAAGGAGAGTCTGTGAGTCAGCCTACCATTTATTTACGACTTAATTTTTGTTTTCTAGTTTTGTTTGTGGCAAAATGTAAATATAGGTATGATTCATTTCCTTTTGTATTGAATTATTAGATAACACTATCACATTTATAATTCTTACAGATGAATTGATTCATGTTTCTAAATAGTTTAAAAACTGTGATTTTTAAAACTTTCAGCCAAATTTTCAAATTTTCAGCCACAATCCCTGCAGAAAAGGAAGACCACCATCAAGGCCAGAGGGCCATTTTGTAACTTTCTTTGTTTCATGGATTACAATGGTTAAGAGATTCTGGGTGCTTATCTAGGATGGTTGGACTCTTACCAGCATAGATGGTATAGCCTATAAGAGCTTAGGGTCACTTCTCTGCCACAGAGAGACATCAGAGTAAGATTATGTGAATAAAAACAAATAAATGAGTGAATGAACAAATAAATAAAAACTAAAATAATTTAAAATTGTAAAAAAGAATGTGGGAATGAATTAAAAGTCTTACACTTGGGTTCAAGAAGTTGACTTCACAAGTACAAGATATGAGAGAGGTGTTTAGACAACCATTTGTCTGAAAATGTTGGGTGAGAGGTGGAGGAAGGTTGGCAGACTCCATGGGAGTAAACAGTCAAAACAATGAATTCTTGGGGCTTAATTTTCTAGAATAAGAAAGTTACGGGTCCACTGTCCTCCACTCTGATCAGATTCCATCTGGGATATTGTGTTTAGTTTTTGGCACCACAGTTTAAGAAGGACATTGATTGATAAAAAGCATCCAGTGGTGGGAAAACAGAATGTCAAATGCCTCAAATTCTTGACATATTAGGAGCAACTGGTGACTGGGGATATTTGCTGGAGAAGAGAAGGCTTGAGGGTGGAGGAGGGGAATGATAGCTGTCTTCAAGTATTGAAAAAGATAGCCAGTCAGAGTTGATTACCATCTTCAGGAACACTGAGGGAGTGAGCCATAAGCTCACCACTATGATTGTCTTTGGTCTAAAAGGGAAACAGCCAAATGACTATCCTTTTATTAAAATGCTGGCATGATTAATAAAATGATTAAATTGCCCAGAAAAAAAAGTGTCTGAAGGACTTTCATGTGGAAGAAAGATTCAATTTTCTTTTCTTTGATCCCAGAAGGCAGAACTATGCAGTAAGTCAAAATAGCTCAAAAAAGGCTCATTTGGACTTGATATCAAGAAAAACAAAACAAAACAAAAAACAAGAAAGAAAAAGAAAGGCTAACAATTGTATTTGAACCAAAATGAAATAGATTACCTCAGGAGAAAGTGGGTTACCTCTCAATCTTCAAGTAGAAAGTGAGTGCCCACTTGGGTGATTTTTACTGAGGGTTATTTTTTTCTGGGATTTTTTCTAGTTGAATTAGGTGACTGCTAAAGCACTTTTCAACTTTTCTGTTCTGTCACTTCAGTCATGTCTGACTGCCCATGATCCCAGTTGGAGTTTTCTTGGCAAAGATACTGGAGTGGTTTTCCATTCGTCTACAGCCCATTTTACAGATGAGGAAACTGAGGTAAACAGGGTAAAGTGACTTGCCCAGGGTCATACAACTAATAAGTGTCTGAGGCCGGATTTGAATTTAGGAATTTGAGTCTTCCTAACTCCAAGTCGAGCACTATATCCATTCCTGCTCCTATTCATCACAATATGTATTCAAAATTTTCTCTTTTCTCCTCAATTCAGCCCCTTTTTCCAATTTGGATTCTGTAATTCTGCAATTTTTATTTGCCCAGGGTCAAATGGTGTCTGAAATAGGATTTAATCCTAAAGGCCAGTGCTCTACCCAATAGACCATGATGCCTCTAACCATAATGTGAGTTTGTAAAATTTCCTGGGGCACTCCTCTTTATTCTTTTATGTGACTTTCAATATAACTCTTCGAAGGGATCAGACCAGTTTTACAAATGGGGAAAATTAGATCTTGAGCAGGGAAGAAATAACACTGGCATTCAACTCAGAACAGCAGGGCTTGATTCTTGACTTATATACTTGGGAACTCTGTAACTTTGGTCCATTCTTTTATTCTAAGCCTTAGGTTTCCCCATTTGTAATTAAGAATACTCAAAACTACTTCATTTATTCAATCAACATTTATTAGGCAACTATTAAATGCCAAGCACTATGCTAGTTGTTGTTGATATTGTTCCATCATTTCATCATATCCAACTCTTCTTGACCCCATGGACTAATAGCACAGCAGAAATTTATGTCCTTCACTGTCTCCTGAAGTTTGTCTAAGTTCATGTTTCTTGCTTCCATCTCATACTCTCTCATTCACTTCTCTTTTTTTCCTTCAGTCTTTCCCACCATCAGAAGCTTTTCTAATAAATCTTGCCTTCTGATTGTGTGGCCAAAGTGTTGAAGCTTCAGTTTTTCTAATTGTCCTTCTAACAAATAGAGTTAATTTCTTGATTTGCTCTCCTTTTTGTTGAAAGAACTCTCAATAGTCTTCTCCAGCATCACAATTTGAAAGCACTTTGTTAGGGAATGATAAACATTCTAGATAATATAGGATCTCTTATACTTGAACGAGAATGAACTTCATTTTCCTTGCAAGGAAACTGAGACCTCCAGAAGCAAAGGGGCTTGCTAAAAGTTCCATAGGTAGATAGGCAGAGGCAGAATTCACAGTCTCAGGGGTTAAAAATATTCTAGAAATCCTTACCTGAGCAATCATTCCCTATATATCACTTGAAGGTGGTCACCCAGCACTCAAATGAAAAGGATTCTGATATTTCGGAGGGAGACACTTCAACTCCAAATTCACCACTCTTAGCACTTACTTGGACTTTATCTGGCACCATCTAGTTGCTTACTGGGCTCCTGAAAGTGTTCTCCGAATGGGGTCTCTTCCCCCTAAAAGCTTCTGGTATAGTTTCTGTTTCTAGAGTACAGAAAAACCAGGCTCCTTGCTTCCGGAGCTTAGGAAGGGAGTTGTCAGAGTGTTCTGGAAGGCACAAAGGTCAGATCCCCTAGAAGCCAGTGGGCCCCTCAAACCTCATCCTTCCTTAGCTTTTCCTTTATTCTCCCATCTCTGACTAGGTACACACAACAAGAAGCATTTATTAAAATCTTACTATGTACTAAGTGCTAGGGATACACAGAAAGGTAAAAAACAGTCCCTACCTTCAAGGAACTTACAATCTAATGGGAAAACAACATGAAAACTTTATATATCAAGATATGTGTGTATATCAGATAAATTGTCCTTGTTTTTGAAGATCAGAGACATTACAGGGCAATATCTTGACTTGGATGTAGATTTAAGTGAACTATTAGTGGGCGAAGTTATCTTATTCTCCCAGAGTCAAAAGAATGGCTTTTAATGAGTTTAGCTATGGTTAATTATTTTGTTATTGATCAGTCACTCTTTGTGACCCCACTTGGTGTTTTCTTGGCAAAGATACTGGAATGCTTTTCCTTCTCCTTATTTGACAGATGAGGAAACTGAGGTAAACAGCTATTAAGTGTCTGAGGCTGGACTTGAACTCAGGAAGATATCATCCTCAACTATATCTGGACACTGGACCCATGTAGCTCCAGAAGAGAAAGTAGCTCTGGTGATTTCACAACCCTCCCTCACTTCAATCCAATTCATTTGCATGTCATGTCATCATCTCTGATGAGATGTTCCTCTTGAAGAATGAAGGACAAACAACAACCCAGAGTTATAGAAATCCAGGACAAAAGTGAAGACAACTTGGTGGTTAAAATGGCTCTTTGATGTCTGATCAGCTCTGAGTGCTCCATACCACCTGCTTCAACTGCCTCCCTAGCCATTGGAACAAGCAAAATATGTGTGTGTGTTAAATAAATTGGAAGTAATCAGAGAGGGAAAGCACTAACACAAAGGGGGATCAGGATCAGGAAAGTCCCAGGCTAAACTGAGCACAAAGCTTTAAACAGATACTACAGGCTCCATAGACTGCCCCACAGTACCTGGGGAAGCAAACATGTCTAGGGGCTCCTGACAGAAGATGGGGGATACATCATTTCTCCAGGATACAGCCTGCCCCTTCCTGACTGTGTCTACAGATACTATGTATGGTGATAACATTACACTGTGAAGAACTTTCCTCACCACAATCCTTTTCTTTTTATTAAAGCTTTTTTTTAATTTTATTTTTTTTAATTTTATTTGCATAACATATGTGTGGGTAATTCTTCAACAATAACCCTTACATAGCTTTCCGTTACAAATTTTTCCCCCAACTCCCCACCCCTCCCCTAGATGGCAGGATATCCACTACATGTTAATTATGTTAAAATATTGGTAAATCGAATATATGTATACATATTTCCAAACTTGTCATTGTTGTGCAAGAAAAATCTTGTCTACACAAACGATATAACAGATAAAGGAAACACAATGTAAGCAAACATCAATCAAGGAGTATGAGAATGATATGTTGTGGTCCACATTTCACATCCCTCTCTCTGGGTGTATATGGCTTTCTTCAGTGAACAATTGGAGGTGGTTTGAAACATTTCATTGTTGAAGAGAGCCACGTCCATCAGAATTGATCGTCATATAGTACTGTTGTTGCCGTGTATAATGATCTCCTGGTTCTGCTCATTTCACTCAGCATCAGTTCATGTAAGTCTCTCCAGGCCTCTCTGAAATCATCTTGCTGGTCATTTCTCACAGAACAATAATATTCCATAATATTCATATACCATAATTTATTCAGCCATTCTCCAATTGATGGGCATCCATTCAGTTTCTAGCCACTACAAAAAGGGCTGCCACAAACATTCTTGCACATGTGGGTCCCTTTCCCTCCTCTAAGATCTCTTTGGGATATAAGTCCAATAAAAACACTGCTGGGTCAAAGGGTATGCACAATTTTATAACTTTTTGAGCATAGCTCCAAATTGCTTTCCAGATTGGTTGGATACGTTCACAGTTCCACCAACAATGTATTACTCACCACAATCCTTTGAGGTAGGTGGTACAAGTACCATTGCTTCCATTTTACAAGTAGAGGCTCAGAGCAGGCTGATTTCAGAAAAGCTTGGAAAGACTTACATGAACTAACGGTGAGTGAATCAAGCAGAACCAAGAAAACCTTGTATACATTAACAACAAGATGATATGATAATCAACTGTAATAGAGTTGGCTCTTTTCAACAATGACATAATTCAAGGCAATTCAAATAGATTTGTGATAGAAAGTACCATCCACATCCAGAGAGAGAACTACTGAAAATGAATGTCAATCAAAGTATGGTATTTCCACCTTTGTTGTTATTTGTTAGTTTGCTTGTTTTTTTTTCCTTTCTTGTGATTTTTTCTTTTGATTTGAGTTTTTTGTACAACATGACAAATATGGAAATATATTTAAAGGAATTATACATATTTAACTTTATCAGATTGCTTGCTGTCTTGCAGAGGGGGAAGGAAAGAGGGGGGGAGGAAAAAATTTGCAACTAAAAAAATCTTACAAAAATGAATGCTGAAAACTATATTTTCATGTATTTGGAAAAATAAAATACTTTTGACAAATAGAGGCTCAGAGATACCATAAAGCTAATGAGTGATTGGTAGACTAAGTATCTTTTCTACCTTCTCCAGCTAGCAGTGTCTCCTCCAATAAGTGAGTTCCTTTCCATTGGCTCCATTTGAGGAAGTCCCCAAGCCAGCCAAGGTCATTTCAAACCTGGCTCAATCACTGACTCCTTAGACTATTTCAACGAATCAATCAATAAACATTTATTAAGTGCTTACTATGTGCCAGTTACTATGCTAAGTACTGGGGTTTCAAAAAGAGGTGAAAGATACTCCCTGACCTCAGAGATGACAGTCTAATGGAGGAGATAACATGCAGACATATACAAGGCAAGCCATATACAGGATAAATAGGAAATCATTAATAGAAAGCACTAGAATGAAGAGGGATTGAGGAAAGTTTCCTCTGAAAGGTAGGATTTTTGTTGGGTCTTATAGGAAACTAAAGGTCAGCTGGGTGGTGAAGTCAATAGAGTGCTCACCTGTAGTCAGGAAGGCCTGAGTTCAAATTTGACTTCACTTTATAGCTATCTGATTCTGAACAAGTCACTTAATCCTACTTGCCTCAGTTTCCTCATCTGTCAAATGAACTAGAGAAGAGAATGGCAAACCACTCCAGTATCTTTGCCAAGAAAACTCAAATGGGATTACAAAGAGCTGGACACAATTGAAACACAACAACAACTAGGAAACTAGGGAGAAGCTAATAGGCAGAATGGAAAAGGGAGGGTATATCCAATGGGGTACAGCCAAAGAAAATGCCCCAACCAAGGAGATGGAATGTTTTGTTCCTGGAGTAGCAACAGGTCCTTTTTCACTGGAAGAATACTTAGCAGAGTTGGAAGATATAAGAATACTAGAAAGGCAGAAGAGGTCTAGGTTCTGAAAGGCTTTGAATAGAGCATTTTGTATTTGATTCCGGGGTTGATAGGTAGTCACTGGAGTTTATTGAGTAGTGAGGTGCCATGATCTTACATGCACTTTAGGAAAATCACTCTGGTAGCTGAATGAGATTGGATTGGAATGAGGAAAGGTCACTTCTTGATCTTGCCCTCCTTTAGAATGTAAGCTCTTTGAGGGCAGGGACTGTGTTTCTATTTAGTTTTGTATTCCCAATGCTTAGCATAATATCTTTATATAATAAGCACTTAATAATTACCTTATCTCTATTCATCCATCTCTGTTTTTCTTTCTCTATATCTCTGTCTCTTGTCTGACTCTGTCTTTCTCTGTCTCTACTCTCTTTGTCTCTCTGTCTCTCTCACTGTCTTTCTATCTTTCTTCCTTTCTGTCTCTCTCTTTTTCTCTCTCCTCTTCCCTTTCTCCCTCCCTGTCAGTCTTTCTGTCTCTTGTTTCTTTCCCTCTCTGTCTCTGTGTGTCTCTAGCCTCTGCCAGACACTGTATATCCCATCTCCAGTTGTTCTGATGTATATCTGGCCACTGAACTCTAATGGCTCTGAAGGGGAAAATGAGGCAGGTGACCTTGCACAGCCATCCCTCACTTAAATCCAATTG
>JAJPUD010016416.1:0-34140 GCA_023553655.1 Myrmecobius fasciatus
AGCCTAGGGAGCACAAGCTCCAAATGAGGAGGTGATGAAAAGATTTGCACCTTCATAAGACTCGAGATTGATGAGGATGGGATCTTCAGTGCTTAGTCTGGGCCAGAGCATCATCCATCAAGCCTAATGGAAGCGGGCTCCCTCCCTAGCTCTCCTAGCTGCCTTCTCACTGAACATGCTTTTGGTGATGCAAAGGCCTTTAAGAGATGGTGGGATGGAGAAAAATAGGAAATTTTGATCTTCTTTTCAGCTTCTTCTGAAAAAGCGACAGCTCTTGGATCTCTCCAGGGTTTCTGGTCCTTCCTAGATTGAGCTGGTTCAGTGATGATAAAGGAAGTGTGATTTTTGACCTTCAGTCTAAATGGTTTTTCTAATATTAAGCTGTTCACCACTCCAAAGCTACCAGAGACCAAGACTGCAAGCTCTAGGAGTCTTGGGTAAAATGTGGTCTAATTCTGAAAATCAGCACAGGAGATTGGAAAAGGAATCAGGAAATCAGGCCGAAAGCTTAGGAGACATTTAAGTTGTGTTTTGACAAGTGCCAAGACAAAGGAATATATAAAATCAGTCAACCAATCAGTGGTTTTACCTATATCATAGTCATCCATTTGGCTGTGTGTGTGGTTTATTTTTTTAGCAGCATAACAAGGTGGTTCATTGGTGAGAAGTCATGTCCTAAAGTTATTCTTTATATTTCTTTTCTTGGGTTTGTCTGGAAATCTGCTTTGATAAAGGATAAATATTGCAGTTATTTGTTATAATTAAACCCCAGTGCCTCCTAGAGGAGAAAGGGCCTAGTCCCAAAAGCAGCTTTCCTTAGGCCCTGGACCTGGAGGGTCATGGAAGACCCAGAGTTCCCAGACCATTCCTCTACAAATTAGGGCAAATATTCTCCCTCACAGTGAACTGACTCTTAGAAAGGCAGATGAATCAATAAAAAGGACCTAGACACTTCAATTCATTCATTCAGCAATATCAATTTCATTCAGTCAGTATTAAAGAGTCAATTAATTGTTGGGATTTTCAAGGAGTTTGTTGAAGGAAACTTCTTTACTGAAGTTGGTATCTATGGGTGAGTAAGAAACAAAGTCAGCTTCCTAAAGAATGATATTTCTCCCTTTCAGTTTATTTTTTTTTTCTTTCTTTTTTTCTTTTTGCTTTTTTTTGCTGAGGCAATTGGGGTTAAGTGACTTCCCAGGGTCACACAGCTAGGGAATGTTAAGTGTCTGAGACCAGATTTGAACTCAGTTCCTCCTGACTTCAGGGCTGGTGCTCTATCCACTGTACTACCTAGCTGCCCCCCTTTCAGTTTATTTTTCAAAAAAAAAAAGTCTCCTCAGATAACTTCATTATTTTTTTTTTAAATGGCAGCTCAGCATACTGACTGGAGATCTGGCAATTGAGACAGGAAAACCTTTGACATATGTGTGTATGTGTAGATGTGTATATATACATACACATATATATACACAGATGTATATTAACACATATATGTACATACATATATATGTGTATAAATATATGTACATACACACGTCATGTGCCTCTGGGCAATTTTTTTAAATTGTCAGTGCCCTGGACAATTCTGTAAAATCATAAATTGATAAGAGATAGTGGAATGGTTTGGAAACATATCAGTGTAGGAAGTTTTCTATAAGAATGAAATCATGAATTCATGTGAAAAAAAAGATTGTGTGTATTTGTGTGTGTATGAGAGAGAGAGTTTTTCTGCTTAGAATACTCTTTCCCTACCAACTATTCTTGCATTATCCATCCTTCAAGACCTACTTGTTATCATACCTGCTTCCTGATGAAACCTTCCCTCATCTCATTGCTCTAGTCCTTGTTCACCTGCCCCTTCACAGAACCATATGATTATAAATGTGTGCCACGCAACTTAGCACTGACTTCCCTACTCTTATTTTGCTTTGTAATTGTCTCACATGTGTTAATTTCCTTTGCCCAACTAGATTATCAGCTCCTTGAGATCAAGGATTCCATCTGAATCCCCTAAGTCATATGCTTGTAGTGGGTACTCAATTTGCTCAATATATGTTTGTTGGTTAATTGATTGATTGACTAACTGACTTTGGTCTCTTTTTTTCAGACGCCTGGAACAGAACTCCATTAAAGCTATCCCTGCAGGAGCCTTCACACAGTACAAGAAGCTTAAAAGGATGTAAGTTTGGACTTCTGGGGAGGGGGTGGAAAGGGGAGACAGTGAAATGAGTGATGACCCATGTTTGCTCCCGTCCTCTGCCTTGGGAGATAGCATATTTCGTGATAATGAGATGTGTTGCAGGGACTGGGATCTGCCTGGGGAGGAGAGCTAAGGTAAGACCTGCCCATCCTGGTGCTAAAAGAAGCAAAGGGGACGTTTTGTGCTGAAGAAAGTGTGAAAGACTTTGGGCTGGACATATTGAGTAAGGGACCTGAAAATCTGTCTGATTAGGATTAGATTATTTGGAAAACAAAAAAAAGTGTGTCTTAGAAAATAGGAAGGGGCATTATGGCTTGCATTTTCCTAATGTTTACATTATGCAGTCCTAGTGTAAGAACTTTACAGACACCTATACCTCCATCACAGATGCCACTAAAAAAACTACCATCATCACTTTCCCTAGAGAGACAGTGCGGCATGGTGGATCATGGCTTGTTCAAAGGGAAGCCTAGGTTTGAATTCCTACCTCTGACACTTATGAGCTGCCTGACCAGAGGCAAGCCTCAACATTTTTTTTTTTTTTTTTTTTTTTGCTGAGGCAATTGGGGTTAAGTGACTTGCCCAGGGTCACACAGCTGTTATGTGTCTGAGACCAGATTTGAACTCAGGTCCTCCTGACTTCAGGGCTGGTGCTCTATCCACTGCGCCACCTAGCTGCCCCAAGCCTCAACATTTCTAAGCTTCAATTTCTTCATCTGTAAAAGAAGGATAATGTCCAAAGTACCAACCCTGTGAGGTTATTACAAGTATCATTCATAGCAAGGTGATATAATGTTTATACAAAGTGCTTTGCATAGGATGAGGCAACACACACACACACACACACACACACACATACATATACATACATACACTTTCAGGGAGGGAAAGAGGGAAGGAAAGGAGGGAAGGAGGGAGAAAAAGAGAGAGAAAGACAGAGAGGGAGAAAGAGAAAGTACTCCAGTATCTTTGACAAGAAAATCTCAACAAATATGTGTGTATATTATACATATGTATGTGTGTATATGCATATATTTATATGTAAAGAGAGAGCGAATTTTAAAATCTTAAAATGCTACAGGAATGTCAATTATTATTGTTGTTATAATTGTCATGACTCAGTTTTATCACCAGTCTAGCTATCACTATCTTGTCTAGTCACCTATAACTTTCTAAGCCTCAGTTTGCTCATCCATCAAATTAAAAGAATAATTCCTGTAATAATTATGTCATGGGGTTGGATCTCATGGGGATCTCATGAGATAATGTATGTAAAACAACTTTGCCAACCTAAAAGCATGCTCTAAATGTCAGCTGTTATTAATAATTTTACCATTATCCTTGCATTCATCATTGCCAACATCACCTAATGGTGATACTTCCACTGCTCCTGTCTTTACCAGCTCAGGCATATTAAACAGTGAGGTTAAGGTCCTAGTTTGCTTTCAGGGACCTTACTGGCTGAAACAGTAAAGTCTCACACTAGTGATGGAGCATAATCTTCCATGCTAGGGGCTTGATGACCATGTCAACACAGCCCACTGATTACTTCAGGACTCAGAAAGAAAATTTGTTAGCTCCAAACTAAGAGGGAGACCAAGATGGATAGTCAACCAACATGTATTAGTGTGCAGAAGGGCTTAATGAGCACCACCAGGCAATGCCTTTACATGTAATTCAGCTTGCAAAAGAGTCTCTCCTTTCTTTGTCCAAGGAGGAGTCATCAAGATGATATTTTCATTCTTTTCACTCCTTTTGTTTCCTCCTCCTCTCCCCTAGGGGCAGGGAATTAGCTGGTAGAAATGCCTATGAACTGATTCATGTTTTGTGCTTATGTTCAAGGAAGATCTGTTTATCTTTTCTGACTAGGAAGGACTGATTTCTAAAGAAGCTGTCTGTCTCTTATTTCTCCTATAATTAAACACAACTAGTAAAACTAGTAAAAATAGGATATTAAGTTTTGCCTTTAGATAATAGCAAACACAAATATTACCTCGTTTGACCCTCACAACAACCCTGGAAGGAAGATAGGTGCTATCATTATTCCATTTTGCTAGTGAGAAAACTAAGGCAAACAAAGGCTAACCCCAGGGACACATCACTAGTATCTCAGGCTATATTTGAACTCAGGTTGTCCTAACTCCTGATATAAGTGAGTTCATGCTGAATATGATATCTCTCATCCTTATTTCCCCAAAAATAGCTTGATAGGTAGAGCAGACTAAAACCATGAGGAAACCCTAGTTGGGGATTGTTGCACTCACCTAATAAGTACTCCTCAGTATATTATCTACAAAAATATGAGCTTCAGCTAAACTATGGCTGAGGTGCATTATGTTCCTTGTCCTTGAAAAGTCCTTTTAATAAATAGAATCTTATCTTCTTACTCCCAGTGGCAAGTCTAGCTCCAGGTGAAACTTCTTCAAGGAAAGGTAAAGAAAACAGAAGTCCAAGAGTAGAAGGCAGTAATAAGTCTATCCACATGGGCAGATGGATATGGATATCCAGTATGGATAGGGAACTCTTGTGAGCAAGTGATTTTTATCTATCAGTATTCTTATCTATACATTCAAAAGAATGTAAACTTCTTGAGGTCATGGATTATTTTGTTCTTGTCTTTGTACAACTAGCTCTCAATATGGTACCTGGCATATTGTCAACACTATAAATGCTGATCAAAATTAGGAATGGAATAGAAGTTAAGGAGTAAGATTAAATCACTTCTAAGGTCCTTCTAACTCTAAAATTCTATGATTTTGATAACTCTGGAATTTGCTTTTCCAGGTCTTTTTTCCCTTCACTACTTCAAAATGGGTATCCATACCATTGGAACTTCCTACTATCCAGAGAAGCTTACTGAATGTTCATGTTTTATGTGAACTCTCATCATAAGACTGAAACAAGTTTCCATACTAGTTATGGAAAATAAACTTATATTCTAGGGGTCTGGCAACCATGCAGACTCAGCCCATCCTAACTAAAGGTATTAGAAAGGCAAAAGGAAATCCATTGCATCTTGGCTGTCCAATAGGAACATAGTCACTATGAACAAAAGTGAACTTTTGTCCATAATGACTTTCTAGTCCACCATACCAAAGGCTATGCTTCAGGAAGGAAGGGCTAGGATAATCCTGGTGCATTCACTTCCTAAGACCTTTCTATGAAAAGAGGGAGCTGAAGAAAATCTCAATTTAAGCTAGTGAGTTTGCAAATACAATCTGTGGATTTGTTAGTGGGGATCTCAGTGGCTAAAGGGATAAACTGAACATCTGTATCTAAGAAGGTTGAACCTGTACAGTATCTTTCCAATTAAAGACTAATAAAGAGGGGGATGGAAACTGATTATTCTGTACTTTTCATGGCTTTTTTAAAAGTAAAGGAAAATATGCCCAATAGGGCTCCATCCTCAGGCTCCAACTATTTAAGAGAACCAAAGAGCGTTAGTCATTCTCATTTGAAGAAACCATTTTCATGATGCTGTTTTTTCACTGTTGTTCTTCTCTTCATTGCCCTGACCCTTGGAGGTCCTATCTTCTTTCCTAATTCACACCAATGCAAAGAAAATTGTTTTTTCTTTCTTTTATAGAAAAAAGGTATTAAAACATCATTGTAAATATTGCATGTTTCTACCCAGCAGCCAATCCCATGACTAGTTCCCAATCCAAGCAATTTCTAGAAATGAAAACCCCCTTTTAGTGAATGGTCATTAGGAAAACCCGACACTGGAATCAATCATAAAGCATTTATGGAAATTGATATGTGCCAAGCCCTCTGCTGAAGAGGGCATAAAATACAAATACAAGCACTGGGTATTTAAAAAAAAATATGTACTCTCAAATACCTTACATTCTAATGGAGGGAAATTTATATAAATATATATATGTGGGGCTCTATGTGCATGTTTGTACAGAATAAGTATAAAGAGAATAAATGTAAATACAGAGCAGAGTAGTTTGGAAGGGACGTGCAATTGGGAGGATCAAGAAAAGCTTTCACATGGATAATAGTGCTTGAGCTGTGACTTGAAGCATGACTTCAGCAACTCAGTGAGGTGAAGGTGAGGAGGGAATGAGTTTCAGGCAGAGTGGGGGGGGTCTGGTTGGGGAATGGGTAGAGGTGAAGATGGCGGGGGAGCCAGTGCTAAAACACAGAAGTGGAAGATAGGGGGTTGTGTATGAGAAGAGAGGACCCAGTTGGCTTGATTGCAGAGTGTAGCATGGGGAGTAATGTCCAATGAAGCTTGATAGATTGGCTAAGGACAACAGAGAGCTATGGGGGTTGATACAGAAGTAGGGTGACATGACTAAGGAAATGTGTGCTTAAAGAAATTGGGTAGCAAAGTATTAGATGGACTAATTTTGGGGAGAGATCTGAGGAAGAGAAACTATTAGCAATAATCCATATTATAGGTGATAGAGAGACCTATTCTAATATGACAGCCTCATTGAACTTAGTGCCTTTAAATAATGGGAGGAAGAGCTTTAGATTGGGAATGACATGATCTAGAAGTCTACACCCAAGCAACTTGTTACGTGATTTGGAGCAAAGTACTTGACTTCCCTGAGTCTTAGTATGTTTTCTCTCTCAAACAAGAGGTTTGGGTTAGATGATCTCCAAGTATTCTTCTGGCTCTGATGTTTTATGACAAAGCCAAGCAAGGCAACAAGCTTTTATTAAGTGCATACTTTGTGCCAGGCACTATGCTAAACATGAAACACCATGGGGTAGTAGATAGAAGACTGGATTTGGAATCAGAAAGACTAAATCCTGCTATTGACTCACACTAGCTAGTCATTTAGCTTCTGACTCATGGAACTAAATACCTAAAATTGTAAGTTACTAATAAGTTGCCAATTTGTGTCAGGAGGAGGAACATCTACCATGAGGAGTTTACTTTTATGATGCACAGTTCTGGTCCAAGTCCATCCTTATCCAGTAATGCAGAATAAACTGGCAGAACTGGTCCAATCACATAAATAAGTGTTAGTAAGTTTCTAAGGTATATCATTTCTCCTATGCTCTTGACACCCAGGAAGTGAGGGACTCAATTTTCCTATTTGTTTGGTTTTTCTTTTTTTGTTTTTGTTTTAATGTTAGAGAGGTTCTGCAACTCACAGTGCTTTTAAAAAAATAGAAAATTAAAAAGCTACAATAGTTCCAAACCTCATTTCAGAATTGCTGCTCCTTCCAGGTGCACACCTCTTTATGGCTGAAAACATATTTTATTTGCCCACCTTCCTTGGCCCAGAGATTCCACCTAATAACATATTTCAGTTGGCTCAGGTGTCTTGCTGCTCAAAGCATTATTCAAGTCTGAGAGGGAAAGCAGCTGGGAGATTTGGGAATAATACATAGGGTTTGCGGACAGTGAGAAGAGAAAGTGGGAAGGGGGATCATCAAGAGAATCATTATGGGATAAATGTGTCTGTGGGATAGAGTAATAAGGAGTTGTGGACTGGGAATCCAAAAATCTGAATTCTAGGTCCTGCTGTGTCATGAATGCTTAAGTTTTCCCATCTGCAAAAAAAAAAAAAGAAAAGAAAAGAAAATTGGGGACTAAATGAGCTCTACAGGTTCTGCTAGTCTTGAATACTTTGCTTTTAGGAATGACTTTACTATTTTATGAATGATTCTATGATTTTTATGACCTAAATTCTTATTTTACCCATCAATGTTTTTCAGAGACATCAGCAAGAATCAGATCTCCGACATTGCGCCAGATGCATTTCAGGGTTTAAAATCCCTCACCTCGCTGTAAGTGGAGAATACAGTTGCAATGAGAAATGGGAAAGGGATGTTTCCATATTTTTTAGAAGGTGTTTATCATGGATTTTATGTTCCCCTATACACTCATGGCAACTTTGTAAAGAAACAAATATTTCTTGGGGAGAAGGGGGAATAGAATTGATTCTGCAGAATATTTGTACAACCCAAATGCATTCTTTTTATTGATTAAATGCCCTGCAGATTTTCTAGCTATTTGTTTCTAATTCTAATATATCTCCTCCTCTAGCATCCACTCTCTCCCCCTCCCATTCTGTGACCTGTAAAATTGCTGCCTCTGGTAGAAAATGTATGGAGATGACTGAACTCCATGTTCACTACTGAGCCTGCTCTTTTTTTCCTATTAATTTGGAAGTGGAGGTTTTCCCCATATAGTTGTATAAAAGGATGTTCAATTATTGCCCCCTTAATTTGAGGTACTCTCAGGAGCTAACTGCAAGGGGAATGCAGTCTTTTTTAAAACTATTAATCATTTTCTTGTGTGTGAGTATGTGTGTGTATGTCTGTGTGTGTATATATATGCATGTGTATTCTCCATTTCTGGAATCATCCTACATCCCAATGGGTAGGACAGGTCCACCAAGAGCTTCTGGCAAAAATAGAATAGAGTGGAAACACCACTGGGTTATAAAGATCTAATGAGATCATGTTTTCCACAGGTTTCAGAGGTCTTTTTGTCATCATTATTCATCTCTGGTGGCCTCCATGCTATATTTTAGATGATGAGATTCAAACTCTCATGAATTAGGAATGCCATTCCCTCACTCAAGCTTTTGCCTTATTATTACTTGAGTGGATACTTAACAAATTACAGATTTTGTTTTTCCACCAAGACCCAGTCCATTGGGAATAGGCTGAGAAGAGGATCAGGGAGGCCTCTGATTCAGCTGCTGCCTGCTGCTTCTCCAGTAAATTAGTTTTGGTTTATCAGATGAAACATCTGTCTGGGATATCAGAGACAGGATTGTGTGCGAGATTAGTATCTGTTTATTGTATTAAGGATCACAGGGAAAAGGAGAGAGGTCTGCCAGCTGCCGAGCTACTTCTATGCTCTCTCTACTTCACGTTCCTCTGGCAGGATCCAGAGACAGGCTAGGGACAGTTAGTCTGACATGACCTGCCCACTGTGCCCCATCGGGATGCCAGATTAGAAGGAAAACTATTTCATAATCTGTCTCCTCTACCAGTGAGGTGTTAGGTATATTTAGACATTGTGTTTAGATACCATTTTCATTGGTCTAGGGCTTATTCAGACCACTTTGGGCTACAAACAATATAATGTAGGGATAAGAACATCGGAATTGCTTTGTTACTTAAAATTGGTGTGATGTTGGCTAAATCATTTCATGTCTTTGGGCCTCAGTTTCCACAACTATAAAATTAAACAACTGGACTCCAAAGATCTAGAGCTAAAAATCTAGACTCATCCCTTGGTCGGTACCGTTTTCACTTTGTTAAGTCACTTCCAGCTCCGCCTACAATCCTGTGATTTACAGAATCTTAAACATAAAAGAGACTCCTAGAGGTTAGAGGGGGTACCTAGTTCTAGGTTTTTCTGAGCATCAAACTCTGGACCAGAAGGCTGGGGGCCTTAAATAAACAGCTTAGATTGGTCCAAAAATAGGCACATAGTATTTGGACAACACATAAGGGATCAAGCTTTCACTGTGCTTCGTGGTGCTATGGGTTTTGTCCAGCCAGGCTTGGAGAGCAGGTTAGCCCTCCTTCTAATCAACATGTTTACTTCTGCTCAAAGTCAACAGGAGTGAGGAGGCTGTGAGCAAAGAGACTAATGGCATACCCCTCTCTTCTCCCTTTCATCCTTTCCTCTCCTCTCCCAAGCAGTACTCAATTGCTATCCTAGAAGCTCTGACATCAGCCATGAAATAGTGGGCAGACAGTGACATTAGTTCATTTGGCACGGTGAGCAGCAGAACATTAATATGAATTACAAATGTGTGCCTGAGCCATCATGCTGACTTTTATTTAGTCATTAATTTGTTGAAACATTAATGAAACACACCCACAGGCTGAGCAAAAAGCATGGAAATGCTTATTCCTTGCTTCTGATAGCATCAGGAAATGGGCTGTTTTGTTTTATCATTTCCATTTACCAGTTTTTCCCCCTTGCTCAAAGAGGACTAATCAGAGTCACAATCTCCATGGGAATTGGATGTTATGATCAGATTCTCTTTGAAGAGGAGCCTATGGGGAATGGAGATGGAGGCAGGAGTAGAGAGTATAAGAGAGATTACGTAGTACCTATGGAAAGAAGGTTTGTTTGCATTTGGAGTCAGAGGACCGGCTTCAGATTTTGATTCTACTACTTACTATCTGTGTAACCCTCAGCAACAACATCATCTCACTTCTCAGTTTCCTCATCTAAAATAAGAAAGTTAGACCAAATGGTCTCTAAGGTTCCTGTCAAGCTCTGATTCCTTTGAGTCTGTGAATCATCTCTATTAGCCCTATACCCTTTATTATGCTGGCAAGCTCAGCCTAAAAGCAGATTGGACCAGATAAGGAAAGGGGAAGGTATTGGACTCAGAGAAAAAGAGAATTGTCTCAACAAAGGAGCCATGAATAATCTTCCCTATCCCTCCCTCGGTAAATTTGTCCTGCCCTTAGGTTTGGCAAGTTTTCCTGAGGATTCCTGGGTCTGCCTATTTCTAGAAGGCATCTTCCTGGGCATAGGTTCAGTAGCCAAAGGGGAATTCTCAGGTATAAATGAGCATAAGTGTGGGAAAGCAGACTATTATATAAAGATGGTTGTGCCCTTCTGTCAGAAGAGTATGACTTTAAGAAAGGACTTTGGTCCAATAATACCATTTGTTGGGACCATATCCCAGAGGTGTTTTAAAAATAAACAGCTATCTAATCAGTAAATTTCAGAGCAGTACTTTTTGTAATTACAATAAAAGTGAAAATGACTTAGAGACACCCCCTCTAATAAAGGAATGATTAAATGAATTATGGCACATTCACATAATGGAATTATAGAATGCAATTAAGGCTAACAAGTATGAGGAATATAAAAAATATGAAAGATCTTTAATAATGCAACAGGGAAAAAAGCAGATCAAAAGAATGAAGAATATACTTAATGCAACTGTATAATGGACAGTGAGTCCTAATAGAAACTTGGAGGGAGATACCAAAAAGTTGAAGTCATAAGCAGAAATCCCAGAAGTTGATCATGAAGGCAATGGTGATTGATGACTTTCTCCCTCACTTCCTCAGAGAGAGAGAGAGAGAGAGAGAGAGACAGAGAGAGACAGAGAGAGAGACAGAGACAGACACAGAGACACAGAGACACAGAGATAGAGGCAGAGAAAAAGTGTGAGAAGTGGGGGGGAAGAGGCAGGATAGGGTGGGGGGGGAGAAACGGGCATTTTATAGAAACACAAGATATAAAACTAGACAGAAGCTTGGAGGCCAGCTAATCCAACCCCTCATCTTACAGATGAGAATACTGATTAGGCACAGAAAGAGTAGACTCAAAATAAACTACCCTATTTTCCAGTAGTAAAGAGCATATATGTCCCCTCTTCCCAGAAGTACTTTTCTTAGAAAGGTATCTAAATATAAGTAAATGGTTTGGTCCAGGAATTCCTAGAATGTAAAAAGATCTTTAAAAATAGCTTTATTTAACATAAACATAAGCAACATTCAATAAAGATATTAAAGACATGAAAGATCAAGGGTCTAGGCAATTCATCATGAGTCTTTTCTTTGGGGGAAGACCAGGATTGTATAAAGATGGGGGCCCATTGCCCCATGAAATATGGATATGGCCTGAAACATCCCCCTTTGTCTTCTTGTCTGCTACCCTTGTTACAACTCCATGGAGTAAGATGCTCCTCCCAAGATAAGCTCATCACTAAACTTACCACCATGCTGCTAGACTCAAGCATTGGTTGACTGTACCTCCCTCAGCCTCTTCTCTCAGTTTGGAAGGTGGAGCATCAAACTCTTCTCAATGCCTTTCTTTATAAAGGGCAGAAACTAGACCCACAGATCACTCTATTTTGAATTTGCTACCCTACCTGGTTTCAACTCCATGGAACAAGATGTTCCTGTACCAGGTACCTCCTGGTGTCCTGTTCTATCCCACCCTTTTCTGCCTCCTTTTATGTATTATCTTTTAGATTATAAACTCACTGAGGGCAGGGATGATCTTTTATTATTATCATCATTATTAATTTTATCCCAGTGCTTAGCACAGTTCTTGGCATATAGTAGGAGCTTGATAAATGTACACTGGATTTATTGGATAGGATTACAGGTTACCTGGGAAAGTGGAAGGTAGAAATGATATTCAAAGTAGAGAAAAAAGAAGAAAGGATATTTGGCTAATGGACAGCCCCTGTGTTACAGGCTCATTTTGACACAAGGTTCTTGGCTGTGAATCTTAGCATCTCTGTGAAAGCCATATGTCCTGCTGGAGCAAAGTCAGATCAGTGAAGAATTAGAATGCCCTCAAAAGGCAGGCATGGATGACAAGTTCAGTCTAAGCAGGAATCCCAGAGAGTGGGTGGAAGATGACCATGAAGGCAATGGTGACTGATGACTCTCTCCCTCTCTCCCTCACTCCCTCAGAGTTCTATATGGAAACAAGATCACCGAGATTGCCAAGGGCTTATTCGATGGACTGGTGTCCCTGCAGTTGCTGTAAGTTTGACCTCTATCCTTCTCACTTGGTCATTATTCTAGGTACAAGAGAGTGATAGTTGGCAGGCTCAGACGTGGATTTCAGAATAGAATACTTGGCTCTCTTACCTAAACTTGTGCCTGAAAGAACAGAGGTGCTTAGTTGCCTATTCCTCCATCCCTGGCATTAGTACTTTTCTTGGGAAGGTATCAGACAACAAGAGGGTAAAAGGACAAGATTAGGTAGTTGTCCAAAAAAACCCCAAAAGCCAAAATATCCCTTATTCTCTTCAATAAATTTATGAATCCCACAATTAGCCCCAGAAATACAGATTGAAGGGAGAAAATAAAGGTTCTTACTCTTAAACAGGGAAATATCTTAGTGATAATAATACCAGAGATTTTGGAGTCAGAAAATAATCACACCATGTGCCATATTGGAAACTCAGACTTTTGAAAGCTGTTGCTGCCTTGATGGATATGTTTAGAAACAGAACTGGGGAGATGCAGAACCGCTCATGAGGGGAATGGTCATTAGGTAATAGGAATCAGTCTGTCAAAGATGGCTAGAAAAGAAAATAGTCACTGTGTTGATGAGAAGTTTCATTGGATAGAATTTGCAACTGTGTATTATATATTTGCATTTATCTTGGTCATTGGAGCTAATGGTATTTGAAGATCATAATCAGGACTTTCAGTTAGTTAATATGGAAAAATAGGAAGAAAAGTTGACATTTTGGTGTATTATAAGATTTTTATCATCTATTCAGAGTGACTCCTGATTTTTAGATGATTAAACTTATGAAATACTTATATGGCATCATATATATATAAACTATATCTTATACACACACACACATTCTTATATATTACTTCTCAAAATATTCAGCAGCTCTCTATTGTTTACTGAATAAAGTTTAGACTCTTTTTCTGCTTAGCATTTGAGGGTCTCCATAACCAGATAGCATCATAACTTTCCAGAAATTTCTTTTGAGGGGAGAAGGCTGGAGTTATGATTTTACCAGTATAGGAAATTTGGTGAAAAATTAATAATAATGATTTGCATAGTGCCTTAGAGTATGCAAGTGCTTTATACATATTATTTCATTTTATTTTTACAACAACCCTGGGAGGCAAGTACTATTATTTTTTTTCTATTTAACATGTAAGGAAACTGAGGCAGACATTAGTTAGGTGATTTGCACAAATTCATATAACTAGTAAATGCCTGAGGCAGGAATCACAACTTTAGTGAGCTACAATGGTTCTGCAGTAGTCTTGTAAAATTGAATAGGCAAGGTTAAGTGACTTATTTGGGGTTGCACATCTCCTATGTATCCAAGGTGAAACTTGAATCCAGATTTTCTGACTCTCAGACCAGATCTCTTTGTATCATGCCATGCTACCTCACAATTTCAAATGATTTCCTTCTATTCACTCTAGAAAACTTTTTAGTCACACTGGATAACTTTGCTCAGACTTTTAATCAGGCCTGAAATGTTTAAAAACCTTCACTTTGTTGCATTCTTACCCATCCTTTGAAGCCCAATTCAAACGTCACTTCTTTAAAGAAGTCTTCCCCAGTCCATCCATCCCCTCCCCACATACTCCACATGGTTGTTATATCATATTATGCATTACAGCTGCCCAAGTTGCTACCTCATCCCCTTCTACACTATAAGCTCCCTCAGGGGAAAAGACTGGGTTATCTAAATTTTGCAAAATGTTCTGCATACAGTAGGTATTTAATAAATGTTTGCTTTATTTGTTGCAATGGATGATGCACATGTGTGTGTATGTACCTGCCCACATGAATATAAATACATTATAAAACCATATTTAAGGATCACTGATCAGGCTCAGCCCCAGGATTCAGTTTCCTTCAGAATAGGGATGCATATCTATGAACACCATAGCTAATACATACAGATAGATGTGTGATCATTACTTTCCCTAACAGCATTTCCAGGAGATTTCTTTGGTCTTACACAGAAGAATATGAATTATCAGATGTTACATTACTATCTCACCATCACTAATCAAATTAGGATCACATTGTCTGAAGTCTGAAGTATGGCTCCATAAACAGGAAGTATTCAAAACTATGTATGCTTTAATGAAGGTGGTTTTAAGTTTGTTCTATTTATTACCTACAAAGTCATGAGTCCCCTAGAGGTAAAGTAGTGGGCCAGCCCAGACTCAAAAATCAATAGGTATAACATGCCTAGATAAAGCGAACTGAAGGATTGTTGTTAACAACAAAAATAATAAAATTTCCAGGAAAGAAATTTAAGCCAAAGACTAAAGGGTGTTTTTTTTTTAAGAATTAGACTTAAAGGGACAACCAAAGGGCAAGAGAAAAGATTAGAGAAGGGAGAATCAATTTGATTCAAGGGATTGGTCATTTAAAACCTTCCTGGGAAAAGCTCCATGGGAAAGATGATATAAAACTTTCCCTTCTACTTTTCACAACTTTTCTTGCTGTGTCCATCTTCTGCCCTAGAGGGCAGGTTATGAAAACCTAGAGAGAACTCCAGGAATAGCCCCAAGAAAATTTTGTGTTGGAAATTGGACTTTCTTGAAGCTCCCTCATAGCCTAGTTTGATGCCATATCTGTCAGGGCAATAGATCTATTTCTGTGTAGGAAATAAAAGAAGTGAAAAAAAATTTCAAGTCCTGCCTATCTTTACTTTTCCATTCCTCTCCCCCTCATTGTGCTCTGGGCTCAGCCCCATGGAGCCATTACAGCTGTTTGTTAGAATGACAGGCAGGGACTCTGTGTGAAGTTGGGTGAATGGCAGATGGTGAGTTTTGCTTGTAGCAAAAAAATTAGCTGTAAGATAGAAGTGCTAACATAAGGCTAGTTAACCGTGACTATCAATCCCTTAGAAGAGTGACAGTATTATCCTGTCTCATATTATCCCGTGGATTTGGGGACTGGGTAACCCTGTATATTGGTATGGGTGTCAATTTTAAATATACATGTGTGGGAGTAGAAAGATTGTTGTGGTTTGTCCTTTGTTCTCAGAGGACCATGATCTCAGGAAAGTGATGCCATGATTTGCAAGTGAATTGGATTTAAGGGAGGGAAGACTGTGCAAAGTCACCAGACTCAATTTTTAATCCATAGTGATCCGGGCCCATTGGCCAGATAGCGATCAGATCAACTAGAGATGGCTCCAGATGCAGAGGGAGATCTTGCCTTCTTCAAAATAAGGTCTTTCCCAGGTTTCAGTTTGACTGAGGCAATACCCATTCAGTGATTAAAGTTAAATAAGAAATGAAGCAAAGAATGACCCCTTTTCATCTAGTCAAAAAAAGAAACCCAATCTCAGGGCTTCTGGCCAAAACAGATGATTTTAAATATGCGTGTGGGGAAATGGGAAGATTAAAGGAGAAAGGGAACCACCACGATGTAGAAAAGAGCATTACTAGAAGATCATTGTGGATCATTTAACTGTAAGATGGGTAGAGAGTTGAGGGCCATTCCATTCATCACTAGGTAAATCATGCTTAATATTGTCATTTGAAAAAGATAAAATTGAATAGCTCAGACTCAATTTAAAATTCTATCCAGGGTGACTTGAATTCTCTCCTTTTTCCTATAAGAAGACATTGCTGACACTCAAGTAATAGTCATTGGTTTGAGGGGGGAGGAGGAGATTGCTGTTGTTTTTGACCTGCTATTGAACAGTTTGGTAGCAGGTCCTGATTAGATCCGATTTAGCATTCAGTAAGCTTTAGATTGGATTTCTCCTTGTTAGACTGGAGACACAATGATAAGAAGACTTGATTGGAATACCCTGGTAGTCTGGGAAATTTCCTCCACTTTGATGGGCAGTTCGGTGGTAGAATTATTTCTTTTTTCTCGTTATGCTGGAACAAAAGACAGTGCTGAGATTTCTCCTAGTGGTCTGGGGGGCAATGTAACTGTAGTGAACTCTCTTAAGGTAAGATTCACCTGGGGATAGCTAATCTGGATGATGTTTTGTTTTGTCATTTTAGATCAAGCCAAAAGACTGGTGGTAATGGTGATGATGATGATGATGATGATAATGTTGATAGTTATGATGATTATGATGTAATCAACACTTACTGACATCTAAAATACTTTAAAATGTGCAGTGCTTTTTTTTTTTTCTTACGGTATCTTATTTCACCTACTTTAAGCAGATTAGTTTATACTTGTTGTTTGGCTGAACCTTCAGAAGAACCATTCAGAAGTATGATAAGCCCTAGCATTCCTAGAAGATGGCTCCCAAACCCATGATTTCCTGTCCTTCATGAAATGACAGTTCCCATTGTGTTTCTTCATGCAGGACAAAGTTTAAAGCCCTTTCTCAGAATTCTCGATCATGGACTTGAATGATTCTTGAAAAATTCAATTTATTTAAAGAATTCATAGGTTAATTTTTTAGAGTGCTTGAAATTGGATGGGAAAAAGTTTACATCTTTATTTCAGTGTCATTGATTGTTTTTGTAATCTTATATAATTTTTAATGCATTTAAAAATATTATTCTGAGAAAAGCTCCATAGGCTTCACCAGACTGTCAAAAGGATTCTGTGACACAAAAAAAAGCTAAGGACGCCTGATCTAGTGTGACCATTTATAGAATTTAAGAACTCTTTCCATAGCTTCCTTGGTAAATGATAATCTAGCCTCTGCTTAACCTCTCTTCAGTTATACAGGAGATTCATTTCCTCTAAGGCAGTATGTTTCAGTGTTGGACAGCTCCTGGTATTTTTAAAAATCTTTTTTTTTTATATTGAGTATTCTGATTCTTTATAACTTCCATCCTTTGGTCCTCCCTCTTCTGAATAACAGCCCATCAAATATTTTAAAATGGGTATCATGTCTCCCCTTTACCTTCTTATTACCAGCTTCTCCAATATTCTTCAAATAAGATGGTTTCTCATCATTCTGGTTGCCTTCCTCTTCAACAGCAACTCTCAAATTCTCAAAGGTGTGGGAACTCCTAGGGAGTCCCTGGGATCCTTTCATGGGGTTCACAAAGTCAAAACTATTTTCCTAACAATACTAAGCAATGCTAATTTCAAACATGGTAAACATCAGCAGATATAACCCACATAACCAAAAGTTCTTTGGGGTCTTTGATAAATTTTAAGAGGGCGAATCCTTCCCTATGTATGAAAGAGAGAGATATGCCTGAGGAATTCCATCACATTCTAAGGGCATTAGCCATCATTATCACTGATTACTAACACACTGTTATTTGCCTGAACCCAAAGCCACGTGAGGAAGTATAGCATTAATGGCTGTCTACACAGAAAACCAGGAGTGAGATCAGGTCACAACTGCCCTTGAAGCAGAGGCTTGACTAGAGCTCTCTTCTCAGAGTTCAATTCATCATTAAACCAGGAAAAATCGGTCACCATGTCAATGGGACTGTAATTTCCTCTACTGACAGGCAGCTGCTAGCACTGTTGTAACAGCTCCGGGGGGGAATAAATAGATTCGCTCAATTCTCATTGATTGCATGGCATAGGTAGGAAACTCACTCAAGTGGAGAGTGCATTAATTGGAGGTGGAAGTTTTTGCATAATGTTAGCCACGTTGTATTTTACAGTTATTCCAAGAGGCTTTAAGCTAATGGTACACTATTTTGGGGGCTGGAATAAATTAAGACAACATTAGTCCACCTGTCCTTTGGTTTTCTTGGAAAGCAGACAAGACTATTCAAGAATACTGGAGTTTGCCAAGAAATGTGCCAATCAAGGCAGATTGTGTAAAAATGCAACTTCATTCTTCTTGTCTTCTCTCTGAAAGATTGACAGATAATATAGGCAATTCTTCTTTAAGCCCAATTGCAACCTAATCTGCAAAGCACAGTTGAAGATACATAGAACCAGAATTCCCTTAAGGCTTAAACCCTGCAAAATCAATAATGAGTTGGGTGTTTGTTAATCATTCTTTTCATTCCTGAGTTTAAAGCTCTTGGCTCTCATTCCTGTATGTAAGCAAGCTACCCCAGAGTCTTTGTGGTTTTATGGCTCTGACTTTTTCCCTGGGCATATTGAAGGGGTTATCTTCACACCAACTCATAGAATTTCCAAGTTGGAAGAGACCCCACTAGCATTTTAGTCTAATTCAGATCTGAAAAGAACTCTCACTGCAAACCACACAAGTGATCATGCAGCCTTGGCTTGCAGACCTCCAGTCTAAAGTATTCTACCTCCCTACTCCCTAGATAGCTCATTCTACTCATAAACTTTTATGATTGTTAAGAAGTTTCTCCTTCCATCAAACTTTAACTTGCTTGCTTATAACTTTCTTTCTCTTGCTTCTTACTCTGCTTCCTAGGTCCAAACATCCCTCATATAAGAAAATGGTCAGGGAAGGATGACTAGATTTCTTTTATGCCTGATAAATTCATTTTCCTTAATGTTTCCTTATGGAAAAATACCTTGCCCACCTACTGATCATGGCATTACTCATATATTATCTCTGTGGAAAGCCCTTATAGGAACAGACATAAATGGAGTCACAACAGATGCAGCAATTGATAATTTAATGGTTTACTTATCTCTGAGTGCCTTGAAAAGTTATGTACTAGGGGGAGAAATGAGGGAGAACCAGTGACTATTTAAACAGGCAAAGGCATTTTATCTCCTAATATCCAAGTCATGGAACCTTCTAGCCAGAAATTTGGAAATTCTCTGCTTTTCTAAGATTTCACAAGGAATTTTAAGAGCCTTCACTATGCTTAGCATCCTCCCTCTGTTCAGGGCCCTTCTGGTACCAATATGAAGAAGGCTATCTTCTTGCTGTACAGGACAGCTTTGATGCATTTGTGGGTCACATTCCATCAAAGTTCTTAGAAGCTCTCAGGGCATCCCAATGTGCCCATGATTCCGCCTCTGGCAGTCATCAGCTACTCTGGAGTTAATAGTAAATAAATCTTTGGGTTCTCTATGGTGTCTGGAATTCTTCTATCATAGATGGTAGGATCATAAACCTATAATTATAAAGAATATTAGAAGTCATATAATCCAAGTTTCTTGTTCTGCACTGGGATTGCAATTCCTAGAGATAGTTACTAGACCCATCTCAGATGGGTAGTAAGTAACAAAGCAAAGATTTGGTCCCAGATCCTGTGATTTCCAAATCTGTACTCCTTTCTCTTGCCTCATGGTATAGATAGATAGAGAGATAGATATAATCCACATCTATCTCTCTACATATAGTATGCTCTGAGATTATGCATCCAACTGAATGTCTAAAAGGACCCTTCCCACAACAGGAATAACTTAACATTTTTCTCATATACTAGGGACTTAGTAAATGTTTGCCATTTGATTGGTTTGTGCATAAACCATCCAGAAGGCAGTGACTGAAAGGGTCACACTCCTTCAGCCTTAATCTAAACAACATCTTCTATTTCATCAATTATAGGTGCTGTTGGTGTTTTAAGCCTTAGCCTGCCCTATAGCTAGATGGGGCAGTGGTTAACACTTTGGACCTAGAAGCAAGAATTTCTGAATTCAAATCCCACCTCAGACACTCCCTAACTGTGTGAATCTGGGCGAGTCATTTAATATCTCTCAGGCTGTTTCATAGCTTGTTAAATAGGGAAAATAATAGCACTTAACTTTCAAGATTATTATGAGGATCAAATAACACAATGCTTTGCAAACCTAAAAGTGCTGTATCAATGCTAGCTGTTATTGTTATTACTGTTATCATTTGGATATCACCTAAGATAGAGCATTTCTGTTCAGTAAATCCATATTTCTGCTGAAGTATACATCACATTCTTGATTTGCTTGCCTTGATTGTTAGAATAGCTCTTTGATAATCATCCCATAATACTGACTGGAGTTAAAACGTGATGATCCTCCCTTGTGTCCTCTAGTCTCCCTCAGGAGAACGTAACACTGATCTCTGCCTGAGATGTCCTGTGTGTCGCTAAGAGATGGGCAAGGTCATTGCCAATCAGAAAAGGTAGTTTACCCAGGACTTGGTGCTAAGCCAAGACAAGGGGGACTCTGAGTTGCCCCATATGGGCCTGAAGCAAGTATTGGCACATGCCCTTTAGAATACCCACTGTGCCTGTACTGTGCCTCTGCTGCTAGCCCAGACAATAGAGCTATTCAGCATGCACATAAATTAGATGTCCTTTCTCCCTGCACCTGCTGCCACAGAAGACCAGTGAAAAGGTTTCCTTTCATTCTGAGTATTTCCAACATTCCCAATTCTAATGGTTCTTCAAGTCTTACTGTAGAGAGAAGGGCCTTGCTGGAATCTTTGCAACCTCAGCTTTCTTCTGCAAATTACCTATGTTGCTGGTAGTGTTTTACAAACACTATTTATATAAATATATTTTATATATTTATACATACTGTGTTACATATGTTATATATCTATGCACAGAAATATATAATATATATAAGTATATATGCCATATATTTATAACACTAATTATAAACAGAGATACGGTTTCTAAGGGGAGGGACATTTTAGTGAATTCCCTCTCGTTTCAGGAGCCCTGGGCCTTCTGTTATTAGAATAACATTTCCTGGAACCTAAGTTATTACTCTAAAAGGGGACTAAACTCTCCAGATATCAGCTTTCTGATTAGACCTTGAACTCAGGAGGCTGGAATGTGTTAACTGCATTTCAGATAAATGTTGTTCGTGTATAGGAGCAGTACTGCCGTCTTACTACCGATCGACAGGCAGGTGGGGAGAATATTAATATAGTCCAGAAGGATAGCTCAGAGCCACTAATCCAACATGTGAATGGCTGCAGTTGCCAAAATGATTTTAGTACAACCTGTACGTGTTAAGTCTTGTTCCAGATGTTTGTGTTTTCCAAACCCTGCAGCAGTGGCCTAGTGTAACCACTGATGAATTGGCTGCCATGGGGACCTGGATTTAAGTTTCTCCACTGCCCCTCAGGCTGGGTCACTGCCAAGGACATGTTGCCAGGACCAGCAGGTGCAGATGGAGCTGCAGATCTTGGACCTGATCACATTTTTGGCCAGGAATAGTCTAGGTTATCTTTTGCTTCATTGGTCTGCTTAGGGAGTCAGGGAGATAGAAAAGTAATCTTTCACACCTCAACATGGTCCTTATCTTCCACACCATGAACTGGAGATAATGATGCCCCCATCTTATTTGGATGTAGAACAGAATGAGAATACAAGATGTTTGGGGGCCGTTAGGAGCCATGATGGCAAGTACACATGGAGAGATTAAAGCTGCCAGAAACTTATAAATCTCAGGGCAACCCCTCAACCTAATGGGAAGTGTGCCAGGTATTATACTGTGGATGAATTCTTTCGAGCTCCAAGTTTCATCCTGTTAAGCATCTTTTACATCCTATCTCACTTTCCTCAATAGCAACAAGTCATGGTAAGAATTGGATCTTAATTCTTTGATTCATCACAATTATTTTTTTTTGTCCATGCCCTTAAGTATTAATGCTTCTTGACAAATAGCATATGTGCAAGTCAGAAGTACTCTAAGGAAAGGAGGGAGACATAGTGCATCATAGGTTGGGTCTGGGAAATGAATTTAGAAGATGACATAATTTTATTCCCACTCCCTAACATGTCACTTCCCTTAATTTCCTCTGACAGGAGAGTAGCTCATGTTTTTGATCACATAGTAATCAGTAACTTGGTTTGAATGGGCATACAGTAACAAATTATTCATCTCCTTTCTGTATTGTGTGACAGTCAGATATTCCTAATAAAGGGGACTAAATGATAAGCGTTTCCATTATACCTGAAACTCAAGGGGTCTGTTTCCCTCAGCCTCCATTCTTCCTCCTATTTATGGTTCCCTTCTTCTTCTGAGAAAACCCTAACATGGCTTTTCATGTGTTCCCCTGTGACTGAATTTCAGGAATTTAACCAAAGACTGAGTTGATTCTCTTTCTGTGAATATCTTTAAGAATAGAACATACTCAAGTATTTTAACACAATTAACATGTAGTAGACTTCTTGCCATCTGGGGGAGAGGTGAGGACTGGGGGGGGGGGAATTTTGTAACAGAAAGCTTTGTAAGGGTCAGTGTTAAAAAAAATTACCCATACATATGTTTTGCAAATAAAAAGCTTTAATAAAAAAAAAGAATAGAACATACTTTGTCAAATGATCATAAATTAGTACAGCCTCAAGGTGGGACTGGGAAGGGGTAGAATCTCTCAAAAATTCCTGGTAATGCTACTTTCCCTCCTCCCCAACTCTTACCCTAAAATCATTTTGCCCATTATCCCACAGGGAGCAGACAACTAGGGATGCCAGTTTTAGGGATTCATTCCATCTTTTGGGAAGTTTAATGAGAACTTGCAAAGCAGTTGTCTCCTGGTATTCCTCATCGGTTCTTATCTCTTCTAAGATCTAATCCACAGGAGACGCCACTAAGCTTTCCTCTAGCATAACTAAATTGGAACTTGGAATAATTCTGTACCACCAATGATCCTGTCCAGCATCAGGTTAACTTGGGATAGAATCTCTGTCACATGGAGACCCAGAGCTTCAGTTTCTAAGTACAATAGATTCCTCGATGTTGAGCCTCCCTGTCCATAATTGTTGTCAGCTTATAAGTGTACAGGGTATGATTTCTGAATCCAAGAATTGCCCAAGCATCCCCTAAAATTATCTTGGTTTGCAGGGGTTCCTTTTGCATCCTGAATAAATGGTTGTGTTTTTCTGTCTTTATGCTTGTATTTTGGGGTAGAAAGAGAGCATGCTTAGGGATGGGAATGGGATTTAAAGAGGAAAATAAGTAGACTCATACCTATAAACTCTATGTACTCTCAAAGATAATTATTTCTTATTATGTTTGCATAATTCAGAGCAGTATTCTTGCTTATTCTTCATTCTTTATAGGACTGTTGCATACAATTCAGTTAGGAAGCCCTCATTATTTTGCAGAATAATATTCAGGCTTTGGATATACCAGTTTGCGGTTGTCTTCTTCCCATGATTTCAGCATTCTTAGCAATAAGCAGGCTGCTTTCTTGAATAATGCTGCCTGCTTGTTAGTTCTTCACTGCCAGCCCAGTAATTCACTACTGACTATCTGTTGTTTCACCATTCCCCACGCTGCATCAGGGCTAGCCTAGACTTCAGGTGTACTTGTCCAAATGGATCACCAAGCTTGCAAAAGTCGCCATTCCCCAGAGGGAAATATTGAATGATCTTTGTAAGAAAAGGAATAGAGAATGGAGATTTCATGAACTGGTTGTTCAAGGAGACTCTTCAAAGTAGCAAAGACCAGTCCTTTAAAAAAAAAAAAAAAAGAGTACTCTAGTAGCCACTAGAGCTGAAAGCACTCTACAGAATGAATGCATAAAAAGCATTTAAGTGCTTATTGTGTGTTCAATTCTGAGGTTACAAATAAAAAAAAAAGGAGAAACAATTCCTAATTCTTAAGCAGTTCCCATTCTAATAGAGAGAAATAACATATGTAAGAGGATTAGTTTGCAGAGTAGATAGAGACCTGCTTGTCTTTAGGGTGAGGAATAGGGGCACATGGTTTAGCCTAGTGAGGCACCAGAAGGTCCTGGAACAAAGAAGATGGCAAAACCCAGTGAAGAAGTAGAAAAGAGGTGTTGTGTAAAAACATCTTTAGATCTAATGCTCTCAATTTGGAAATCTGCTGATTCTCCTGTTGAGTAATCCTCATTGCTCTAAGTGCTAAGAAACATTTTTTTAAATGTCCTAGTTCCATACAACCAGCCCAGAAAGCTGATAGGTTGTTAAATAGGAGAAGTGAGTTTTAAATAAAGGCTCCCTCAGAGAAAAGAGATAAGGTGATGGCACAGATTTTATGACCTTATTGGAGCTGAGGAAGTATTAGGCTTTTACCTAGATTTTAAAACTGGTGTACTCTAAGACTAAGTGGCTTTCCTGTTTCTTACTTGCACCTTTGTTTGCCACCTTGGAGAGCTAAGCAATCTAAGAAAGAAAGAAAAAGAAAAAATATTCCATCCTTTTTTTTCCTCCTTGCCTTTTGGAATCTAGCCTTGTTTCATTGTACATTTTAAGGATAATTTTTCTATGCTTTCAACCTGAGGCCTTGTCATCTGGGAGACATTTCACGGTCACCATCCCATCCTACGGGTTTTACTATTGATCCATGAGTCTAAAATGAAAAGAATACAACTAAACCCTCAAAGCAGCCCAGGAGAGATGAAGTAATATGGAAGAGAACACTGGCCAGACAGAATAGGGCAATATCTCCCAGCCTAGATCCTGAGTAAGGACTAGCTTTCCCCAGAACATCAAATTTACTTAGAAAATCCAGAGTAATTTTCCCAAACATGCTAGACTAGCTGGTTCTTTAAATGATTTGTTTATATAGTATATTCCCCCCCAGAAGGTGCTGTCTTTTTTATTAATAATTTTTATTAATATCCCCAACCAGTAAATCCAAGTTATTCCTGAGTCTTCCCATCCTCCAGTTTCTTCTGATTGGTTCTCTACTTGAGAACGCCATTCTTGGATCTGAAAAGTGTTCTTGTCCAAATGGTTAGTCTGTTTGGCCAGAGTTTATAGGATAAACTAGTCAATTAGCAAGTCATTTATTAAACACTTAATATGTGCTAGCCATTGTATTAAGCTCCAAGAATACAAAGAAAGGCAAAAAACCCACCATGGATGGCTCTTTCAGTCATAGAGATCACATTCAAGAAGACAACATGCAAATAACTGTACATATATACCTTGTATCTGTATGTATATAGAGAAGGAAGAAAAGAGGAAAAGACAAGAGACAGAGAGAATGGAAGATAATCTTAAATGGAAAGGCCTAGAGTTCAGGGTGAGGGCAAGGAAAGGCTCCTATAGAAAGTGAGATTTAAGTTGAGTCCTGAAAAAACAATCAGAGAAGTTAGGAGTCTTAGGTAAAGAGGGATAGCATTCTAGACAAGAACAGTCATTGCAAATGAACAATCAAGAGATGGATTATAATGTGTAAAGATTCACAAGGTCAACGCAAATGGAAGGGAGTAAAATATAAGAAATCTGGAAAGATATGTAAAGGATAAGTTATGAGGGCATTGAATGAAAAATAGAGGATTTTATATTTGAGGTAGCAGAGAGTTCAGTAATCAACTGAAATTTATTAAGTATAGTCAGACCCATACTCTAGAAAAATCACTTTGGAAGGTGAATGAAAGATGAATTGGACTAGGGAGAGACTTGAGGTAGGGATATCATTTAGGAGATTATTGCAGTAGCCCAGGCAAGAGGTGATGAGAGGTGGTTGTGTGAATGGACAAAAGGGCACATCTATGAGCCAGGTTGTAAAGATAAAAACAATAAGATTTGAGTTTGAGTTGAGGGTGATACCAAGATTTTATGTCTTGGTAACTGGGATATTGATGGTGCCCTTAAAAGTAACAGGAAATTTAAGAAGTGGAAAGGATTCAACAGTGACTAGCATAGAATGCTCTTTTGGAAAAAAAAAAAAAAAGTTTGGGAGATGGAAACAAACATAGATTTTGTGCAAAATCTCCAGAGTCTACAGCACAGAGAAACTAATGGATGTCATTAATAAGGTAACATTAGAGTACCCAACAACTGTTAATACTGTATCACTGCAGCACCATAACTGTCAGGAGATCTGCATTCAAGTTCTAACTCTGTCACTTAATTTCCTGTATAACCTTGAGCAAAGTATTTAACCTCTCCAAGTCAGTTACCTTATCTGTAAAAGTTGATAGCAAACCCATAATGCCTGCATATGATTGTGTGAGAATTAAATTAAATAATTCACATGAGGACTCTGAAAATTATGAAAGTATTATTATACACATAAGCAATTGTTAACTTCAGGGTAAAACTATATGAATGCCTTAGGGTTTTGTTTATTAGCCAACTCATGGAAGATAGATGATAGAAGGAAAATAGATGGACAAATAAATAAATGGGTAGATAGATATTGGCCATTATTTGTTATGTGATAATAATTATATAATTATATTATAATTTATAATTATAGAAATGTCATGGGTACAAATTTATATATCACTCCCTATGCTAGCCTTATATATCTAGAGAATACATGGTGAGTCAGTTTCCTCACCTGGACACCAAATTACATTAAATAAATATTATGTATCTATGATGTGCTAGAAAGAAAAAAAAAAAAAAAAAACAGGTCCTGCCCTCGAGGAGGCAGGGATAAGATACAAATAAGTGCAAGATGATTTGAGGAGGGACTCAATAACAATGATACAGGGAAATGAGCTGTTCAGAAAGGTTGAGCCTTGAAGGAATATATAAGTTCAGAAATATGCAATTGAGATGAAGTGTATGGGAAGGAGAGCTTTCAGAATACATGGATGTGGAAAATGGGCTGTCTGGGCAAAAGCGAGTGAGCCAACTTGGCTCTAAGGTAGAATGTGTGAAGGGGAGTCATCTAAAATAAGCCTGGAAAGGTCAGTCAGAGCCAGTTTGTAGAGGGCCTCAAATGCTCAGCTGGGAAGCTTCTATTTTATCCTAGAGAGAATAGCAAGCCACTGAAGTTTGTTCAGTAAACAAGGCAGAACTTGTGTGCTCGCTATTTTGCTAGCTTTGTAGATGATGAATTGGAGAGGGGAGAAATTGGAATCAGGGAGACCAACTAGGAGATTGCATCCTAAGTCAGATGGAGATTGAAATTCCATTTCAGTGAATGGCTCAGAGCCATTGGCCCATGAAAGCAGATGTGTCAACTCTGTCAACTCCATGTCTCCCATGCGCCTTTGATCAATGATAGATCTTAGTTTAGGAGTTTCTAGATACAACCTCTGGTCATGAATCTGTAGGTTGTCTGGCCACTTACCAGGCAGTTAATAGCCATTCACATCAGGGCCAGACAAGTTAAACCTCCTTTAAACAACCATCCCCCTGGAGAGGAAATATGTTTTTGTTTTGTTTTTAACTCCTCCTCATCTCTATGATCCGAAGTAAAACAATAAGTACCAAGTAAATTCATTAGGAAAATAATTTTAGACCAAAGAATCTTGATATAATGTCCCTCTTAGAATGGACTTGAAGCTTGTCACACAGATATCTGGAACACTCACCCTGTCTGTGAACCAGACCCTGAGCCAAAAGGCAAGACCCAATCTTTGGCCCTAGGATCTATGAAGCAGCAAGCTTGGTTGAACTGGACTTCCCAATCTATAGGGAGCACACTTTCAAAAACCATTTCCTGTCAGTGTGTAGAGAGGTAACATGGTAAAATGGAAAGAACTCTAACTATAGGATCAAAAGACTTGGGTTCAAATCCTGCTTCTAACATCATATGTATACTTAACATCCTTGGCATCTAGGATTGTTGTGAGAATCAAATGAGTTAATGTTTATTAAGCACTTTGTCACACAGAACGATAGATGATAGAGAGATAGAGAGATAGGATAGATGGAGAGATGGATGGATGGATGGATGGATGAAACAATAGATAGATGGAACAATAGAATGATAGATGGATGGATGGAACAATAGAACGATGAATAGATAGATGAATGGATGGATGGACAGAAAGATAAATGGATGGATATTTAGGTAGGAAGATAAATGATGAAAGGAAAATAGATGGACAAATAGGTAAATGGATAGATAGATATTGGCCATTATTTATTATTATATAATTATATCATAATATTTAATTATAATTCTAGAAATAATATAATATATTACATATATTGTAATAATAAATATATTATTATAATGTTATTTATTATAAGCACTGGTGTATTAGGTTATATATATCTGTAACAATTTTGTGTTATTTGGCATATGTGTGTCATATATATGCATGTGTATGTAATTTCATTCTTTTCTTTGTATTGTCAGTATCTAGCACATAGCAGACACTTAATAAATGCTTGTTAAGGGTTTGATTTGAAGGTTTTATGAATTCCTTCATAGTTATAGCTCTTTCCAATAGCAGCAGAAGCCCAAAGCCCTTATAATAAAGAGCTTTTTTGCCCACCCTAAAATTTAGCCACCTTCTGGTAATTACAAGGATTAATTTATAAACCCTTCCTCTGCTTCCAGGCTTCTCAATGCCAACAAGATCAATTGTCTACGGGTAAATACTTTCCAAGATCTGCATAACCTCCACCTACTCTCCCTGTATGACAATAAACTGCAGACCATCAGCAAAGGTCTCTTTGCTCCTCTTCAATCCATCCAGACACTGTGAGTACCTGGCCCCTGGCAGTGTGGGTCTCTGGGAAGAGCTATAAGCATGTGAGAACCTACAGCAGACACTCAGCTGCTATGAGCAATCCAAAGCCACCTAAGACATTGGATTAATGTGCTCTCTTAGCAGATACACATTCAGCCTGCAGGCTCTTGCCCTTAATCTCTAACAACTCCTAGTTAGCCATTCACTCCAAAGACTAAGGAAATGTCTTAATGATTTTTAAATGTACTATTAAGAGCTTTGAACAAATCCTGGACCTATGTTTCAAGACTTAAGCCCTTGGGCTAGACTTCCTACATACATGTCTCAGCCGGGTTTTCAGCCACAGCTCTTAATTCTAGAGAGAAAGTATAGCATAGTGAATGCTAGACCCAGAATCAGTAAGATCTGTATTTGTTTCTTGCTGAAAAGTTTTAATTCTCTAAGATTTAACCTCTCCAGGCTTCATCTGTAAAATGGGTATAAACACACTTCCCTTAGAGAGCTTTTTATGAGGAACATATGAAATGATTTATTTAAAGTGCTTTGCAGATGTTGCAGCTATTTAAATGTATTTAGCCCAGTGCCTAGTATATAGTAAGTGCTTAATAAATGTTTGCCGACTAATTTAATTATTAATAATATGGAAGATTTCTAAGGCTGTTTTGGGTAATACACCTTCTTGAAGCAGCTAGATGCAAGCCCTAAGGCTTGGATACAAAGAATTCCATGGGTTTGGGATAGGACGAGAAATGCATTCTGACACCGAAGTCATGCAAAGCTGAAGAGATTATGGGGGACTTCTTGGATGGGTGAAAAAATTGTAGGATGAGCACCTGCCTGCCCTTTCTGTGTAAAAGGCCTTCCAAGGGCCCCTCCCTAAGTCACCTCTGAAGCAGGTTCCCACTTTCCTATATTCCCCCCATCTTTGCAGGGGGCAAGAGCGGTGGGAGAGTGGAATTCTATCACTTCCCCAAGAGGGGGAAGAGCAATGAGGCACGACATTGTGGGCCATCCTAATTAACCACCATGTCTCTCTCCCAGACATTTAGCCCAAAACCCATTTGTGTGCGACTGCCACTTGAAGTGGCTGGCTGACTACCTCCAGGATAACCCAATCGAGACGAGCGGGGCCCGCTGCAGCAGCCCGAGGCGCCTCGCCAACAAGCGCATCAGCCAAATCAAGAGCAAGAAGTTCCGCTGCTCAGGTAATCGGGTTATACTGGCCAGGGCCACGCTTTTCAATTCAGAAATCAGCAGCCCCAGAGAGGCCGCTAATCCAATCTGCAGGACAGTGTGTGCTGTAATGGATCCTCACGGAGCATCTTTGCAAATTAAATTGGAGAAATTTGGTTAGCCCTCTAGAAAACCAATTACCTTATGGATTTAAAAGAAAATACACACACACTCACATACACACATACACACACAGCTGGGCTGGGGTGAGGGGCGGGATGGAGGGGGTGAGAAAATGGATGAGGAAATAAAGGAAAGGGAAAACATAATCTGCAGGTTATCTCGGTCTGATTGGGAACCAGAGAGAACGCAGCATTTGCATGCATATGTTTTAGTGTCCTTCACTTTTCAAAGGAAAAGTATGCTTCCCAAAGAATAGAAATTAAAAATCAAATTGTTTGATATCCCAAGGCAGACTTCAAGGTATACTAGGTAATCTCTGGGGTCTTGCCTTCAATGCAGTTGTTCATTTCCCAGGTAACACTATTCCTTGCCCCCTCCCCAAGCCTATACAGGTGTTAGGTTATTTTCAGGTGTATGAAAAGAGAAGCTTTTGGCTTAGATCCCTAGTTTTTAACTTATCCTGCACTGCTTTGGAGCCAGCTCAGCTGGTCTTGGAGCACCCCCTGAAGGGACAACAGTGCACAGGGAAGTCTCTCAGCCCATCATGGTTGGAAGAGAAATAGCTCTTATTGACTGAATAGCTAGACAAACGTTTGGATAAAAATTACTATCATTTATGTCTTTTTTCCGCTGGAAAATCACCATGATAAATTGTGCTCCCAGTGGTGAGAGATTGATAGCATGAGGTGCTAAGATTGGATGTGGACAACTCTAGCAATCTGTGTCATCAAGAAAAGCTCTCTTCCCCCTCTCCTTCACATCCTCCCCCCCCCCTTCTTTCTCCTCTCCTTCCTAAGAATTTCCTCTTGAGATTAGCTTTGAGTGTTCATGAGCTAGTCACTAGAGGAATAGACTTCCCTGATAACCAGAAACCTACAGTGAACAGTTTTATCTTGCTTCATGGGCATTGTTTTGTCATCTATGTTGGACTTTTTGGTACTGTGTCCCGAATGGAAACATGAAGATTTTCTTAACCTAAAGAAGGATCTAAAGAATGTTCCCCTAGGAATTCAATATAGTATGAGAATTTTTCTGTAGTTTGCTTACACCATTGATTTCAGCTCTGGTTCCCAGAGGATGAAAATTTGCGACCAAAATTCTGGCCACATTAACTATGTCCTCTCTCATTCTGGAGCCAAATCCCCCAAGCCCTTCTCTACCCCCTGAGTTCTTTCCTAAGTCTGTGGAAGTCCCAGGGTGGAAAACTTTCATCTCTGAGCCCCTGGCTGCTCCCTCAGACAAGCCCATCCTTTTCTGGGGGCCTGAAGAGGTGATGGCTGACACCAGCATCCTTCTACCTACTCACACCTCCCTCCTGTCAAGTCTGGACTGATCTAATTAGGTGTTCTAATCTAAATTGCTCTTGGACACTCTAATTCAGAGGTTAAGATTGGAATATGTGAGGAGAAGATGAGGAGAAGGACAGGATGCCATCTGCCAGCTGTAATCTCTCTATCTCTGATGGGACTGACACTAGTTTGGTCTGGGATGGAGAGTACAGATTTAACTTAATGGGAACCTGGAGTCAATTAAGTAGCAGCCTCTCCGCAATAGGAGAAGAGAGAGACCAATTTATCTAGTTCCCAGGAATGCTACTACCCTGGAACACAGGACTAATAACAAGCAAGAATATATTATTTTACTATCAGACCAGATACTCAAGTTTTGGAATTCCCTATAGGAAGTGATATTGTTATTCTGTCATATCCCATTCTTGGTAATACCATGTGGGGTTTTCTTGGCAGTATGAGATAGTGAAGTGGTTTGACATTTCCTTCTCCAGCTCATTTTATAGAGAAAGCTGAGACAAACAGGGCTAAGTAACTTGCCCAGTGTCACACAACTAGGCTGGAGCTGAACTCAAGTCTTTCTGATTTCAGGATGGATGCTCAATAGGAAGTAACCTCATATTTTTGAAGATTAATCTCACTCCTACAAGAGAGAATTTTTGCCTTTGTTCTTGTCCTCCCAAAAAAGCAGTATACCACATTGCAAATGCACACAAAAAATACACACTAGACTTTAAGGCAAGTCACAAAGATTTGGACGTGACTGAAAAAGAATGACTGAACAGGTAAGCTGAAATGTATCCAGAAAGGAGAGTAAATAGTATGGCAGAGGACCATTTAAAAAGACTAGGACTGTTTAAAACTCAGGGAGGATATTATCTTCAAGGAAGGCCTACAAGCAGAAGCTGAGTGATTATTTGGCCACTATGTTAGAATGAAAAATCCCTATAGGTAGGTGTTGAATTAAATGGCCAGTGAGGTCCCTTTCAGCTTTCAAAGTCTGTAATTCTTTCCTATGTAAGAAAAATCAGAGCACCAATTTCCAATTATCTAGGGGATGGAGAGGTAGGAAGAAGAAGGGAGAAGTCAAGTCTCAGAAATAAATCCCTGTCTCCCTTTCAGTTTCCTCTTCAGACTAACTTTTACACTGTAATTGCTAAAAAGGAAGCAGAACAGGCTGGCCAGTAAATTGGCTCTGGCCAATCAGATTTTAATTTTACCTTTTTCTGTCTGCCTAACCTTTCTGGTAGAGGTGATGATAAGCAGTCATATTAGCAGTAGTGAGACTAAGGGAGCAAGAGAAGGGGAAATGGAGAAGACTGTCCACATCTAGATCTAATTAATAAAAAGTTTGAGCAGCTAAGTGGTGCAGTGGATAGAGCACCAGCCAGGAGGACTTGAGTTCAAATCTGGTCGCAGACACTTAACACTTCCTAGCTGTGTGACCCTGGGCAAGTCACTTAACCCCAGTTGCCTCAACAAAAAAATAAATTAAATTAAATTAAAAGTTTGAGTTACGAGAGATCAGAAGATTTAATATTCCTCCCAAAGGAGACACCCCCAAATCAGGCTAGGAGTTTGAGATGCTGTAGGGTTAGGGGCCTATATGTAACAAGAAGACAGCTGCCCTAAAAACCTAACCTGACTTCTCAAATGATTGATTAATGTTTATGAAGCTTTTAATGAACAAGACTTTATACCGACTATTGAAAAAGCCTTCTGGAATTATACAGTTGAGACATTGTAGATATTGTAGTACATGCAAAGAAAGAAAGAATTAAATAGAAAAAAAGAAGCAGACCTTGATGACAAAGGAATAAGGAAGAATACTTGGGTGACTTCACTGCCCCTGAAACAAGGCATTTCTAAATCAAAAAGTAGGAGAAGATACTGGACAACATTGTGCTTATAGTGTAGGAAACTCTGAGTCTGAAATTACCTAGTTCCTAAGAGACACTAGGAAAAAAAAAGAAGGGCAAGTGACAGATATTGCATTTGGCAGATAATAACTCTTTGTTTTACTTTGCCCTAAAAGCTCCCCTATTGAAAAGATGGGTGATTTAATTAAAACACAATTAGAGTTCTGCTTCTGAAACTTGGAAAGCCATTCTTCGGCTGGGCCACATCTGGTTTCCTGGCTGTCTCATCTCTGCTTCTCAATATCAGCAGCATCCGGCGCATGGGGCCAATATCAGGTTAGAGGTGAATATTGGTGGCTTGTATAATCTGGGCATCAGATTAAGCCCTTTTGAAAAGCATGATCTGACTGGGTGAAAACCTAAAAGCTATTCCCAGAATAATATACGTTCCATTAAAAGCTGTCTTCTGTTTATTGTTTTTCCTCTGTAATATAGGCATGTATATAAAATAATAGTAGGTTTGGGGGAAAATGTGATGATACCTTGGGTTTGCCCAGTTTGGAGATTGTTTGTTGGATAAATCAATTGGTGAGATATTCTAATGGAATCACAATGGGTTAGACCAGGAAGGGAAGAGACAGTAGAGATCATCTAGTCCCATCTCCCTAATTTTTCAGAAGAAGGAATTAAGGAAGGGATGTGACTTGCCTAAGACACAGAACAAGATTCAAAGCAAAAAATTGGAACCCAGAACTTTTAATTCCTTGCTTAGTATTCCTATCACTATAATTCATTACTCCTTTTTTTTCTTCATGAAGAAGCAAAAAAAAAAAAAAAAAAAAAAA
>JAJPUD010016417.1:0-34136 GCA_023553655.1 Myrmecobius fasciatus
GGGGAATCAGAAATTCTTATGTGTTAATAATGGGAGATAATAGAGCATTGAGTCAAGATTGTGTATGGAAGAAAGTGAAATCAGAATAAGACACATGTGGGAAGAATATTGGATTCAGAGTTGCCAAGTCTGAGTTTAAATTGCAGCTATGCCATTTTCTACCTGAGTGTATTGTTCAAATTGACCTTTTGGGGCCTTAATCTAATTTAAATATAAGGAAATTGAGAGTCAAAAGTAGTTTTATTACTCACAATCACACATTTAGGATAAAAGGATCATAATCAATTTCCATCCTAGAGTAGCTCTAACCATGAGCTAAAATCGACCTTTTTGTAACTTCCATCCACTGGTCCTAGTGCTCACCTATGGCATATGTAAGAAAAATAAACTTCTTTTCCACATGACAGCCCTTGAAAGAATCAAGGACAGTGAGTATTAGCAACCTCCCACACCCCCCCCAAGTTTTCTCTTGTCTAGATTAAAGGGCTGATATCTGAAGACTGATATGTTTGTGTATACCCATGAGCACGTACATTGGTGATATTGTATGTGGTGGTTAAAGGTTGGGAACACTATAGTTTATAAGTTACTATATGGCTGAAATAATTCCAGGTAAGGTGAGGATTTCCAAGTGTCCTCAATATTCTCTACTCACCAGTATGCTTTGGAAGGGGCTTCTTTCTAGAACTAAATAAACTGGATTTATCCATAAAATCAAGGAGATAGTATCAGTGTTTACTTCCACTCTCATAACCCCTTCAGGGCTTAATAGATAGCCTGTCTTGGAGAGTTGCTATGATTGAGGAATTCATTACTTTGTGAGTTCCTTGTGTCCTCGGAGCATAGATAAATAATTTGTAACTGCCATCCATACTTGATGCTTTTCTAGCATGTGGAGCTGACACAGTCCTCAGGAACCTGGGGTCCTCTCTGCACCACCAGATCTTGCAGATCTTGGAGAAAGATTTTAGTGGAGTTGTTCAGCATTTTGTAGAATTTGATTCTCTGATGTCTCAATCTCCTTCAAGAACAAAGGACAAACAACAAGAATATCCTAATAGCAGCTGGCATTTCTGTGCCACTTTGAGGTTTGCCAAATACTTCTCCTTGGTTACATCACTGATCTTCACAAAAATCATCTGAGGCAGTGCTATTATTAGCCTTATTTTATATATTAGGATAAACTGAGAGAGGTTAATCACACAGCTAATAAATTTCTGAGACTAATTCAGCTCAGATTTTTCTGCCTCTCAAGTCCCGCACTCCATCCATTGTACCTCTTAGCTGCCTCAAGTAATTTAATAACATTAGTCATTGATAAAGAGTTCACCTCACACAGCTTAGCACAACTATATACCACTTTTGTCTATTTATAGCTTCTGAAATATTCGCAGCTGGAACATTTGCTCTGGGGACCATCTAAGAGGTTCCTGCCCCTCAGTTCACTTCCAAACTTCTCAATACTCATGAAGCATTTTTATAGTGCTGTAAAGTTTGGAAAACACTTCACAAATTTTATCTCATTTTATCCTCATAGAAACCCCAGGGTGTAAATACTGTTCTTAATTCTATTTTATAGTTAAGTGAACAGAAATTATTTTCCCAGTCACAAAGCTAGTGAGCGTCTGAGGAAGAATTTGAACTCAATTCTTTCTGACTCCAGGCCCAGTACTCTATTCCAACCCAACACTAGCTAGCTGCCTTGAGTGGCTCACCCTGGTCTCTCATTTATCTCTGTGCAGGAAAAGCTAATGGAAAAGGTGAGTGACACAGTACAGCGCTGTGGCCAAGCCCTATTTGTCTTCGATGAGGCTGAGAAACTACCCCCAAGTTTGCTGGAGATTCTGAAACCAATCCTGGATCACTATGATACCATTGAAGAGGTAGATTATCGGAGAGCCATTTTTATTTTCCTCAGGTGAGAACTGGGGAGCAAGAGAAGGAACCTCTTTACCCTACTTCCTGGGTATTAATATCTGGCCAGTCTTAGAACTTGTCTGATAGAAATGAGTTTGTCATGGGTGGTCTAGAACTGCACCACAACACATCTAGCCTTTGACTCTATTTCCTCAAGCTGTTTTCTAGTTGTGTCATGAGTTGCTTTTCACCCTGAAACTACATGACAGATAGAGAGCTTTTGAGTTAGTTATCAGAAAAGAACTATTCCAATTGTGAGGAGGGTGAAACCCTAGACTATCACTAAGCAAGGCTGAATAATCTCCTTAGATTCAAAGAAAAATTGTGGCTGGCTTGCTTTACAAAAATATTTGAATACACAAAGATGAACTAGATAACTTTGCAAGAAGACTTTCAATGTCATTTAGTACTTTTTCCATGCAAGGGACTGAGAAGAGTAGATTAAGGTACAGCAAGGTGAGGCCATTTGGAAACATTTCGTTGTCTACTAAATGAGTTTTCCATGTCACACCTAAACATTAAGAAGATGGTATCAATTGGGGAGGAGATAAGAATTCCAGGGAACTTAGAAGATTGCCTTTCCATAGGATCTTCTGATCAAATTTTGGAAAGATGTAACTCCTCTTTAGGTGGAAAAGTTTGAAGTGGATGTACTGCATCTCTTCATTGAAGAGGGGGACTCGAAAGCTGAATTAGCCTCAAAAAATGATTCTTCAAAAATCTTCTGTCATGATTTCTTGACTAATTTACTTAGGAGGGACTATACATGACTTTTTTTATTCATTCATCTATTCACTTATTTATTGATTCATTAACTTATCTATTTATCTGCTTATTGCATAAATTTCGCTGCTCTTGGTTTTCTCTTCCTTTCCAATAACTATAGGTCCATATGTATTCCAGATTGTAACTAGACATGACTGCTATTTCTCTTTTCTCTTTATCCTTTCCTTCTCTTTACCCCTCATTCCTTTTCTCTATCATGTACCTACAGCAAGCACCATGTCACTGTAAGAAGTTAAGGGAATTTTTTATTTTTCTCAAATCAAATTTTATTTAGGATGTGGCAAGTAAAGAAAATTTAGATTTTTTAAACCAAAGTGTGGTGGCTCTCTTAAGAGTCATTTCGTTAGTCAATAAACATTTATAAATGATCTCTATCTTCAAGAAGCTTATTCCCAATAGGTAGAGAGGAGGGTGCCCCAGCATGGGAGGAGCAAGACCAAGAGAGAGGAGGAAAAAGAAGGATCACATTTAACTTTTTAAGTAATAAGGACATTTGGTCTTAAAACTTCACAGATTAATAAAAAATTGCACCAAGTGACTGGCAAGCTTTGTTCTAGACAACCCTCACCTTTTAGGTCCTCTTGTCTAGACTGGTAAGACAGGCTGAGTCTTTCTTACTCCTCTTGTTTTATTTGGACAGATGAAGGGTCTGGGTATATCCTTACTTCATCTGTTGGGAAATCACTTGCATTACCATTGGCCTTTGAATCGTATAAATTTCATAATAGCACAGAGGTCAGGCTATGAGCTTTTTCAGCTAAAAAGTTTGCATTTGTAATATTTGGGTCATTAACCTCATTCAACATGCCTTTTCCCCAAAGTTCTGTCTTTGATAACTGCTCAAATCATCACCTTTTCCCCAGTGACCTGTCTTCTTTGGGATTGCCAAGGTCTTTGAACTTTTGGACAAGCTATGAAGGAGGCAACCTTGAGTCCCTGGGGAGAAAATTTTCTGGTATAAAGTCTAACTTACTGGTGATAATTTGGTGACATTTTCCACTCCCAGTATACTAGGAAGTCAACCATTCAGTTCACCAAATTTACTGAATCTGTTGGATAGAGAGTACTGAATTGGTGGTGTATATAAAGAAAGTAAAGATAAAAAAGACAGAAAAAAAATGACCATTCTCTCCTAGAATTTCTAGGAAGTGACTTTAAAATAAACAGAAACGCAAGATTATTTCTTCCCTTAAGGAATTATTTATTATTATTGCCTTTCCTCTTAATTTATTGTCTCCCTTAGGAGACAACAAGCAAACATATACACAAACATGCTGTATACAGGATATAAATTAAGAGGAAAGCCAATAATAATAAATAATAAACTATTGCTATTTATTAGTAATTACTTATTAATATGTATTAGTAATAAGAAATGAGATTGAGAAAAGCTTCCTATGGTTTGTAATTGGGACTTGAAGGAAGCTGGAGCAACCAGTGAGCAGAGATGAGGAAGAAGCCCATTCCAGGCATGGGGGACAGCCAGAGAGACAGAGTGTTTTATTCATATGAACAGGAAGGTCAGTGTCACTAGGTTGCAGAGTACGTGCCAGGGAGCACAACACTAGAAAAGATAGTAGATGGAGGGGAAATAGGTTACAAAAGGCTCTGAAGTCCAAACAGGATTTTTTATTTTATCCTAGAGACAATAGGGAACCACTGGGGATTATTGAGGAGGGGGTTGGTAACATGGTTGAATCTGGGCTCTATAGTGGCTGAATGGGGGATGGATTGGGAAGGGAAGAGACTGAGGCAGGCAGACCCACCAGCAAGCTTCTGCAATATTATGAACATGAGGCAGTGGAGATATGCACTAAAATGGTAGCAGTATCAAAAGAGAGGAGAGGTTGTAAAAGGATAAACTGACAGGTCTTGGTGACAGACTGGATATGGAGGGGAGGAGTGAGAGATGGTGAAGATTCAAGGATAATACCCAGTTAGCAAGCCTTCTATAGTCATAGGAAAGTGGGGGGGGATAATTAGGGGGCAAGATAATGAGGTTTCCCCCCACATATTGAGTTTAAGAGGGCTACTGGACATCCAGTTTGAGATGTCTAAAAGGCAGTTGTAAATATAAGATTTGGGGGGGGGGAGGTCAATAGGTCCATGGCAAGGATAAGGATATTTGAGAACTGTCAGCATGAAACTTAATGGAATCACCAAGTAAAATAGTGCAAAGAAAGAAAAGAGGGTCTAGGACAGACTCCTTTGGGGCACCTACAGTTAAAGGGCATGACTTGGATGTGGGATCCAGCAAAGAAGACTGAGAAAGAATATCTGATAGGGGGAGAACCAAGAGAAAGTGAAATGTACTGAAAACTTAGAAGAGTAGTGTCAGCAGTATCAAAGACTGAAGAGTGGCCGAGAAGAAGAATGATTGATAAAAGACCATCAGATGTGACAATTAAGATTTGGTAATGTTAGAGCAATTGCAGGGAATGATGAGTTTAATAAGTGAGTGAGAGGACAGAAAATGGAGGCACTCACTGCAGGCAGGAGTTTTGGCCACAAAAGACAGGGGAGATATAGGATAAGTGAGCAGGACGGAAGGATCATGGTTTTTCCAGGATAGGGGAAGTGTTTGTAGGCAGTAAAGAAGAAGCCATGACAATCATTTACAATGAGAGAAAAGACAAAGGTCTAAGGTGAATTAAGAGACATGGAACACCAGGATTAAGTTTGAGTCCCAGCTTTGCTACTTATTAGCTAGCTTTGTAACATTGTACAACTCCCTGGAACTTCTTGAAACTTAGTTTTCTCATCTATCATATGGAGATAACTCCCTTTGGGAAGTTCATTGTGTTCAGAGGCAGTAGGATAATGTTTATTGCTGTTTAAAAGGGATTAGAAATCACCTAGTCCAATTCTTTCACAGATAAGAAAAATGAGCTCCAGAGATGAAATGATTTTAACCCATTTCTACCAACTGATCAAAATTTGGGAAAATCCCTTTTAAAATACAGGCAACTAGGAAAGAACCATGGGACTGTATCATTCTCCTGAAGATGTTTGGGAGAAATTCTGGACAGAGGTTTGTGTTGTATTTCATCTGGATACCCTCCAGTTAAGTGTGATATGTCTCAAATTGACCATGTCAAGGTAATTATACTACAGGGCATTCACTTGGCTGTGTAACAGGACTGGATTTCACCTGATGATTGATTATGTGTTCCCTGTGTATATAGATGACTAGGAGCTGCAATCTCTTTCTAGGATGAAGCCTGCTATAAGTCAAGTGAGCTGGCATGGGGTGGAGAGCTGAGCAAGAACTTTGAGTAAACAAGGGGAAAGGGGAACAGTTGGAATTATGCAAAGAGCAGTGGGACCCTAGAAGAAAGGGGTAGCTGTGCACTTAGAAGTTGCAGCCACTTTTTAGCAAACCATACATGCAGCACCTACACCCATGGGTGCTCAAGAGTTGCTGATTAATGCCAAGAATAGTTAGATTGACCTCACAGGGCAGAAAGAGATTTGACCAGGGCATAAATCATGATACCACAAAACTTTAAATAGGATGAGAAAGATTAAGTGACTGGTCCTAAATCACATGGTATATATAGATGGTAGCAACTAGAAAAGTAGATCTGAATGTAGGTCATTTGTTGTCAAACCCTGCTGAAGCCATCAGGCTGAACTCTTCTGTTGAGGCTTCCACAAAGCACAAGGGGAAGAAAAAGAAGGAAGCTTGAGTTCATGCTTTGTGTCAGTATAGACCACAAATAATTCACTGAGGAAGTGAATTTATTTCATCCAGAGATAACACTAAAGGCTCATATTAAACAACAGAGTTGCTCTTACAAACAATGCCATTAATATTTAAAAAAAACATATTGTATTGATGCCCTTTGTTTTTATATAACATTAATTTCTGGGTGGAAAAAAAACTGTCTTCCACCTGTCTCCAAATTAAACTCATGTAACAAAGAAAAAAACATTGAACATAAACAGATAAAATGATCGTATCTTTTTTACATTTTACACACCAATCTTATTCTAGCAACCTCTCAACTCTCTGCTATAAGCTTTATTTCAATATTTGTTGTCCAGGACCATTTTTGTTTTTCAGTTACTTTAGAGTTTCATTTTAGGGATCTTTCCATTCACAGTATTGTAGTCACTTTGGATATGGTTTTTCTTTTGAATCACTTTCTCTCATCACTGATGCTTATCTGCATCATTTCATACATCAATTCATCAATTCATACAAAGCTTTTCATGTTTCTCTGAACTGCTCGTTTCTTCACGTCTTTACTGCACAACCAATTGCATTATATTCATAAACCAAAACTTTTTCAGCCATTCTTCAATCAATGGACACTGATTTTATTTCTAGGTCTTTGCTACCACAAAAGATGATGCTATGACTATTTTGGTATCTTTCTGTCTTTTGCTACTTTAGGATATCCAGTAGTGGGGAGGGAGAATAATAATTTCACAGTCTTCTGACAAGCAACATGTTTGCCATTTTGTAAGGTATGAAGGGGAAACTCAGGTAAAGTCTCTGCTCTCAAGGAGCTCACAATCTGATTCTATGAAGGTCCAATATTATCATTACCACTTATTTGATAAATGAGGAATTTAAGGCACAGAACAGTGAAATGACTTGACCAAAATCACATGGTATAAGAGCTAGTTTATAATCATAAGTTCAGTATTACTATCTAAAGGGACAGGATGGTGGGAAATATGGCAGCTAAGTAGTACTGTGGATAGAGGGCTGGCTCTAGAATCAGATTCATTGCACCAAGTTCAAATCCAGCATCAGATACAAGTTGTATGACTCTGGGTAAGTCATTTAAAACTGTTTGCCTCCGTTTTCTCACCTGTAAAATGAGTTGGAGAAGGAAATGGCAAATCACTCCAGTATCTTTGCTAAGAAAATATCAAATAAGGTAACAAGAAGTGGAACATAACTGAAAAATAATTGAACAACATGGTGGAAAATGACCTGAAACAGAAAGCTGAAGACCTAGATTGAATGAATTAATGTACTTATAAACATTTACTACATGCAAAGCCCTTAGGATACAAAGAAACACATTTTAATGATGAAAAAACACATATGAAGGATTTAGGATTCCAGTTCAAGTTGCAATATATGGGTAATCTTATAACATGCTACAGTGTCTGCACATTGGAGACCCATTTTGTAGAGTGAAGGAATTCATCCTTTAGGTAGAGTAGACCTACATGACTTCTTTCACTGTGGTTTATCATTTGTCAATCCTAATGCTAAGATTCTATACTTGTTTCAGAAAGTTTCAGCACCTTAGAGTCTTAGGGAATAGGGACATTTATATAGTGTTTTAAGGTTGGAAAATAGTCTCTTGTTTGTGCTCTCTTCTCTTCCCCTCCACAGTCACTATACTTGATTCTCACAACAACCCAATGAGAGAAATTCTTCAAAACTTTATGATGTATATTTTGAAAAGAGATTAAATGAAGAACAATGATAATGGAGTCAGGACTTGGGTTTGAGTCCTGATTCTTTAGCTACTTTACTTTGAGCTTCTTTAAGATTCAGTTTTTTCGTCTATAAAAGAAGGAACTAATAAGCTAGCCTCTTAGGTTCTCAGTTCTACTTAATTTTTAGTGGCTTCCCTCTGAACTGTGATTTTTCCAATTTATCTTGTATTTATCATGTTGGTTATCATAATTGTTTGTATGGTCTCCCCCATCAGACTAGGATCTCCTTGGGATTTGTGCTTCCTTTGTACGCACAGCACAATGCCTGATGCATAGTGGTTAGCTGTTAAATAAATGCTTGTTAACATCAGCTCCAGTGCTAATGTAGGATCTTGGCATTTGCCTAGGGGCCATACAGAGATTCCTGAACTTGTTGAGTTTTGGCTGCTTCAGTGCAACATAGGTGATGTAGTGAGGTTTCCCTCTCTCCAGCTTCTGGCTTAGAATAGGATTTCCTGTGCCTCTGCCATACTCTTCTCCCTAACACATGCACTATTTTGTTGGAAGATGTTTTGGTATGAAAAGGAGGGTGAAATAACAAGCCTTTCATTCCTTTCTAGTAACCTTGGTGGCAACACAATCAATGAAGTGGTCTTGAGCTGGCTTAAGGCAGGACGATCCAGGGAAGAGATCACCATGGAGGACCTGGAACCCTATCTCCAGGCTGAGATTCTAAAATCAACAGGTAACTAACCAAAATTAGGCCAAAAAAAAAAAAAAAACCCAGTGACCCTTGCACTGGCACTGAAGGAAGTTATAAGGGGTGAAAGAGGGCCAGGTAGGCAGCTCTTGTGATAATGGGGGTGAGAGAGAGAAAACTACCAAATAATTAACTTCTGCATAGGACAGTTTTGAATCTTATTTCCTTGAACTGATTTTGCCCAGAATAGTGTGAATGTTTATGGGGGAAAGGGAAAGGAAAGTTGAGGTGGTCCTTTATAAAGATTCTCTAACAGCTGAATTTGAGATGATGGCCCCAGAAATCTTTTGATATGAATGTCCTTTCTCTTCCACAAGACAGAGTGGGAAACTGGCCCACAGCACTCTGGCAAAGGTTGCGTCATTTTTAAACAAAAGCAGTAACCTTTCTGTCCCTGGCTTCCTGAAAGCCTCAATGGTACAGGACATCATGGTGAGGTTTTCTGTGATTTTGGATCGTTTTCAGACAGCAACTTTGGCCACAGTCGACTTGTGAAGGAAAACTTGATTGACTTCTTTATCCCCTTCTTGCCACTTGAGTACCATCATGTCAGACTGTGTGCTCGAGATGCTTTTGTGGGTCGGGACCTTGAATATACTGAGGAGATGTTGGACAAAGTAGCCAAAATGATGGTGTATGTACCGAAGGAAGAAAAACTTTTCTCTACTCAAGGCTGTAAGTCCATTTCTCAGAGAATCAATCTCTTCCTGCCTTGACGGCCATCTTAGAAGATTGCATGAGAGCAGAGGGAGTCTATTCTTTACTTCTCCACTGACCAAAGAGCCTTCTGTGAACATCACTTGACACCCTAACTCTTGCAGGAACCCTTTTACCTTGGGGCTTTATAGGGCAGGAAGAAAAAGCTTGAGCTCTAGCAATAATGTACTTACTGGATGTTTGCAGGAGGCCTACTAGCTTGTCCTTACAATTATTTTGATGCCTTTTAGGGGAGCCTTCCATGGGGTACATGGCTGCTGGACAATGGGAGGGGATGGTTTGTACCCAAGGAAGGACAATGTACACTGTGAGAAGATGAAGCATTTAAAGTGAAAGTGAACCCTAGTTGTATGGCTCTTAAAAAAGCCCAAAGCTAAGGGGGGAAATGAGGTTTAACTAAATAAGGTTTGAGAGCCTCTCAGCTTCTAAGTTGTGCCCTTGAAACATTGGAATAATCAATGGGAATTCAGGAAGAGAAAGTTAAGACAGAGCCTTAGCCAGTGGAGCAAGGTCTAACCACCAGGAAAACATTATTATAGCTTTTCTGTTACTTCAGATTTTTAAAGGGAAATTAACTTTTTTAAAAAATGGGGGGAGGGAAGAAAAAATTTATGTTAGATATATGTAAAGATTAAAATTTTATATTTTCTTAAAATCCTTTGTGTGATTTTTTGCAAAGTTGAAATTTGAGACCATACTAGAGGGAGGTCAGTCAGCACACATCAAGTGGTTTCTGATAGTCCAATTCAAAGATAGATTATAGATTGGGAGGGGACAAGCATGATTCAGAAAAAAAGAAGAAAGAATTAGGAATCCTACTCTCAATCTGTTAGAGAAAAGCACCAGACCAGCCACATTTTCTGGCTCTATTGTCCCATATAGTGGTATGAACCAAAGAATGTCTCGAGATTTCTTCAGGAAAACCAAGAACCTAGTATTGAGGCTTGAAGCTCAAAATATTATTCTGGGCCATACTCAAGGCCAATTCTGCCAGAAAGCTAATGGGGGAGAACCTCTATCCTTGGTTACCTGGAGTAACCTGCTTTCCCCCCCCCCCCCCAGAAATCACCACCAGCTCTGATCTGTAGGTATAAAAGCAGGCAATACTTACTTAACACTTAAAAATCATGATCTTATTTTTTCCCTTTACAAAGGTAGGGATATAATGAATTCCATCTTGTAGATAAGGAAACAAGCTCAGAAAGCTTAAGTGATATGCACATGGTCATACTAGTTAAGTCAGAAGCAAAATTTGAACCCAGGACTTTCCTGACTCAAATCTACTCTACTAAACTGTCTCTCAAAAAATAAAACAACCAAAAAATGAGGGGTGGGTGAGGGTAGGGAAGAGACCACTATGTATGAAAACTGAGAATCTGGGATCAAATTCAGATTTAATACCCTTATCACTCTAGGTATATCCATCACTAAGAATATCTTGCTCAGAGAACAGTAATCAGCATTACTATTACTTCTGCAAAATGCCATGAAAATTGATTCCTCTTTAGCTCCATCACTATTTGTCTGATTCTTGGGACCAAAATCTCCTTCCCAATGCCCTACTCTCCTAATCTGTGTGGCTTCCATTAGACTGTAAAGTCCTGGCAGGCAGGAACTGTTTCCCTTTGGTATTTCTAGACTTAGCACCAAACATTATGCCTAGTACATAACAGTTGCTTTTTTATTCATTCAAATCATTTAACTCTACAGTCCTCAGTTCCTTATCTATAAAATAAGCCATTTGTACTAGATAATATCCAAAGGACCTGCTGATTTCTAAATAACAGAATGATATACTTAACTCTCATGCAGGGAGAGGAAAGATCACAAGAGGCACAATTTTTTGGAAGTTGAAGTGGCCCAAACCAAAACTAGGTGAAGAGATCAGTTAATGCTGTTAATTTAAGCATACAAGAGTAAGAAATTGCAATGTGCTGGTAAGATAGCTAGCAATTTTCTTTGGCATAAGTCTGAGTTTAGACATTCAATTCAATCAAGATACCTATAAATTAAACCCTTACACAGATCAGATATGATCATGTGTATACACAGATTCACATATTAAGTTACTCTATCCTCAAAATGACTGGAGAGCAGTCCCATTTGATCACATATATTCTAATGAATGTGCATTACACCTTTGTGCCATCTTTATTTTTGCAATTTCCTGAGTCTGAGACGTTTTGAGCGCCATCATGCTCCCCCCTCCCAATTAATCTTGATAAAACTTACATCCCAATTTACTTGGTTTAATGATCTCATTGTTTTGATGAGATTTGGGTCCTGATATCTTCAGAAAAAAAATTAAGATCTTACTTTCAAAGGACAAATAATTGCCCCCAATTGAAGATATATTCCATTTGGTTTAAATTGAAGAAAAAAGTCACAATACCTTATATATACTTCCATCTTGATTATATAGGCCCCTTCATCCTGTTTGTACACTTACCAGCTTCCATGGAAATGCAGCACACAAAGCATTTTGCCAATAAAATATTGCAACCTTTATTTAAAACAAAATGCAAATTGGCAAAACCTTGTGGAACAACAGGCAGGAAGAAGACCCACTCCAAGGGCCTCATTTATTTACATCAAGTTTAACACTGTTAGCAGTTCACAGTCAGACAACAGAATGAGAGAATTAAATTAGAAAAACAAAATATATTACAATAATAAAAAAAACAAACAATTGACAACACTGGTAGTGTAATCTGTGATTAATGTATTTTCAGTTTAATCCAATATTTTCTCCACTGTTATTTACTAGCAATACAAACTGTGCTGAAATGATCTGAATCATTGTTCTCTGTGCACAACACATACAGCTGGGAAGTGTGACCTTTGGTATAAATATTTCATTTTATAAACTTAAAAAAAAAAACCACAACCAAACCCATGTGTTTCATTACATAGAACCCCCATTCCCCATGGGATGCATTATCTCATTTTTATCCAGTGGGCATCACCTAAGACGACAGGGGTTTTTCCAATGTCAACCAAGGGAAAAGAATTGGGCTGTAAAAGGAAATAAAGTATAGGATCCACAACAGGAGACAGAAAGTTTCTGACCATGTTTTAATCATCTGACTGACTGGCTTGATTGTGACAAATGCTAGGGTGGTGATATAGGTGCAGAATGACATCTACTCGAATTATGTTCATAAAAGAGAAATTGGCTTGTTAGCTGCCTCAACTTTGCTCCTTCCTGTCTCTTAGTTCCTTCGTTTGCATAACACAGGCAATGGATACATAATAAACATTTCATGATATTGCTTCCCTAGCTTCTTCACCTTCATGGCAATGGTAAACACACGTCAGCCCCTGGAAGATATGAGACAAGGGTCTTAGCAGATGCTTCTTTAAAAACCATATTCCTCAAGGTAATCCAGACAGCCTATGTTCCTTTTTTGGGGAGTACTGTGATAAGCAACAGAACATGGCAAGAACTTGCTTATCTAGCATTCTATTAACCAGAAATGAATTGATTGCTACTTGGGTGCATCTACAGTACAATAAGTTGTGTTTATAATGACGACCTTGAGGAACTGCTATTTATGATTCAAAGGCAAGTACCTGAAGTGCCTTCTGAATCATCAACAATGATTTTCAATGTAGTCTGTTGTCTGATTTTGACACTTCTGAAAATTCTAATAATGTATTAGAAATATAGATGCTATGACCAGAATACCCCAATCACACCAGATACCAGAGTTTACTTTATGTATTTACATGGTCCATGTATATCACACTGAAGGATCAAGTACAAAGGAGAATTTAGCAGATTTATAGAATTTACAGAACAGTACCTTACTCTTAAAAAAAAAAGTCAGCTCTCAGAAGCTTACCTCTTTTATTCTTCCTTAAAGAACTATTTAAAAATTAGTGAACTCAGAAACCTCTAAATCTGTGTGGCAGTTTAATTTCCTATACTCACATTTTGAACAAACCAACATGGAGTGGGCATTAATGTATGTAATGAAAGAAAAAGGAGTCATTCTAGAGAGGACACAAAACATCATTTAGCTCCAAAACCAGGGATGTCCAAAGTAACACTCCAACAATCTCCTGTACATAAGGATTCAAAACAGGATTGTGCTCTTATGGGTTGTGAAAATCATCTGTGATGTAATCCCTTTTGGCCTAATGAGTCAGGGTTTCTAAGCATGAGAATAATTTTTCTTTTAGGAAAGTTTTTTTTTTTTTTTTAAAACAATTTCAAATATACAAGCGAATATAGATGCAAGGAAATCAGTGCACTGGTGAGGAAAGGGATGAGTTGTAACATACTGCTCTACCCCAGCCAACAAATCCGTGTGCAGAGAACACACTAGTAATACAAAGAGCTCTGTTATGCAGGCTCAACAATAGTGCAAAAATCAAGTTGGCAGTCCAAATTTTTCCTATGAGATCCAATATAACGGAATGTCCACTCATAGACCAGGTTTAATGGAGATGTTTTAGCCATATTAACCAACCTAACTTTATAACTTGATGTAGCTTTCCTTCCCTTTGGAGGAACATAAAATCTATTCTCTCCCCCTCAAGCCTTATTATTACAGGTTGGGACCTTTAACGATCTTTAATTTGTACCCAAGAAAAACATCTTGAGAATAGAATACGTTACAAAACAAATATCATACTAGCATGTCAGTCTGATGGAGTGCACAATAGTATTATATATAGCACAGGAAGCATCAAGGCCTATTATCACTGTTGGAGAAATCTCCTCCTGGTCCAGGATTCATTAATAGTACTTTTCTAAACTACCCTTGATTAGGGAAACCCTTGTTGGAGTGTCTGGGGAAGAACAGGATCAGGTATCAAAATATTACAATTCTCTAGGTATTCCTATGAAGGAAGAAGTGGCAAGTTGAGGCGATTTGTGTTCCAATAATACAGGATCAGTGGCAGTGGCTCCAAAGAACAACTGCCTCATTAAGACGTTGAATTGAACTGAAAGCCTTGCATTGTTTTATGTCTGCACATATAAAAAACAAAGCCAGCTTCCAAATACAGTATAAGTGAGCCCCAGAAAACTGCCAAATGGAAAAGATTTTAGACTAGACCACGCTTCCTTTTTGACTAGTGATGTCCTGCCCACTTGGACTGGAATTTTACTACCAATAATAATACTAGCTAGTACAGGCTGGTTCTCAGAAGGATGCGGGTTATCTTGAGGAACTTCTACTTCTCATTTTCAAACGGAAACAAGCATTTTCAATGGTATTCTGATTCTTTCAATGGGCTGGGCATTTCATATGGTTGTAACAGTTTGTAATTAGCTCAGATGTTGTCATAGAAATTGTTAGGAAGCATGTGCAGCTGGTTAAAAACAAAACAAAACAAAACCTGACATCTACTAAAGGTAACCTAAATCTGTACTTCTAAAGAGGGTAAACTGGGGGAAAAAGAAGATGCTATGTGTGAAAGACTAGTTTCTGTCATGGTGCTGTCTTTTACCCTTTTATCATTCTTATTCATTAGTCTAGTATATAGTCTAAACCTGAATGGAACAAAGGGATATGTGGTAACAAATTAGCAAAAGCATAAGAACAGTCCAAAAGAAGAAAAACTCATTCTGAGCCAGTTCCATAGTTACTTGGAAGCACACTAATGAGTTAATAAAAAAATGGAAAGGAGGTAGTAGTCTTTAGGTTCTTAACTGCAGATTTCAGGATACAGGGTTGTGACTCATGACTCAAAATTATGGCTACTAAAATTTACTCTTAGGTGTTTTAGGATCAAAGGGACAAAGAACTGTGTTTAACTATACAAAAAAAATGACAGCTGGCAAGTTTATATATGGGAAGTTTATAAACTGTATGGAGTACTGGAAGAAACTCAAGAAGCTTTTCTCAACAGCTTATTGGTGCTGACTTTACTCCAGACACTGAAATAGAGAGAAAGGATACTCTCCTCCCTTTCCCTCCCATATACCTCTGCCCCTATAAACGAATAGTCATTCTCAGATACAAAAATGATGTAGGGCAGTTTTCAAGGGACTCAACATTAACTTGTATCAAATTTATCATTATCACACTTAGATTACTAAGCATTCTCAATTTATACAGGATAGCTGTTGAAGAACAATGGTACCTAATTTCTTCAAGACAAAGCCCAGAAAAGTTTTTCTATTTAGCAACTGAAAAATATCAACTGTTACTTTCTGAATTGCTCTAACATAAATAGGAAAGTTAGGCCCAAGTTTTTCAAGATTGGTTTGCCTTAGCATTATAGCCAGAGTTAAGGCCAGTTTCATTCTGTAGATATTCACTGATCAGTTTCAAACTTACTCAGTTAATTAGGGAAGTGAATGTTTCCAATCTGTACTTCTCCAAATAAGGACATATTCCAGATTCCTTCCCCTCCCCCCAAATAGAGTACAATTTTACTATCGACGTGAAAACTGTTATTTGCTAACAATGCCTGAGCTCTTTTGGGTCTAAGTAAGGGAGTAAGGGGAAGCACTCTTGCATAACTTTTGAACTTGAATAATTAAAATGAGTGAGTTCTGCTTAACAGTTAGGGCAATAACTTAACCAATGTGACTATTTAAACATTTGAATCCTATTTAGTCAATGAGAACTCCCAATAAAATGGACTTTGGTATTTTATAATATTACTGTAGAACACATGGACTATTTGAATAATCTTGCATAGGAATAATGGAAAGAGCACTCGATTTGGGGTAAGGAGATCTGGATTCATGTCCTGACTGAGCCACTTAACTGTGCAACCAGGGGCAAGTTAGTTTATCTCTCAGGACCTTGGCTTTCACATCTGTAAAAGGGGGGCTTTGACTTGCTCTACCTACCCCACAGAGTTATAAAAGTGCTTCACAAACCTTAAAGCATTGTACAAATGGGAGTTATTATTGCAAAATTTTATATAAGGCATCCTAGTGTATAGGGGGAAAAAGCAATGGATGAGAAATCCAGAGACCTGTATTCTAGACCTAGATATGTCCCTAACTGTATGATCATGAGACAGCAATACTGTGTATCTCATTTTTCACATCTCAAAACTGAGAAGGGCTGGAGATGATCTCTTAAGATCCATTTCAGTTCTAAGAATTTATGATTAGCTAAATACACATGGAATATGTCTTACCAAAAGGCAAAATATTCCTTAAAGTGAAAAAGAATCAGTTGTGAATCTGATTACCATATTGGTATAAATTTCATAACCCCAAAAGTAAATTTTTAAAAGGAAAATATATGAACATACATTAAATGAATTATTTTAAATTGTCATACTAAAAACCACCAACCTTTGTGGGAGAAACTTTATTTTTTTCTCCTAAAAGCAAATAACCACGGGAAGTGGGATGTTTTTTAAGGTATGGTGGGCTATCCCAGATGGTCATTTCTCCCTTCCCCACTGACAGCTTCCTTCTTTGATTCTATTCTTAAATCATCCCTAAACCAGCTGCAAAGCTGGGACTTTAGCACATCCAACTGCCTTTCCTATTACTTTTCTACTCTCTTAATATTAAGCTCCATGGAACCAGAGGTTTGGGACAAAAAGGAAACTCTTTGGTTAAGACACTGAGACAATCCTCTTCTATCATCTACCCCGAGTAGTTTTTTTAGGCCCTGGGTAAAAAGAAAAGGAAGAAAGTGTGCTTAGGGTCTGAAGTAAAATATATCTCAAGGAATTCAAGGCAGGATTGCATGGTAAAGGAGAAACTTCCAGTTGCTACTTATACTGTAAACAGGTACAGTTGGCATGAACCTCATTAATGTGTTTAGGTCAAGCTATTGATACAGATTCTTCTGGAAGATCAATGAGACAAACTATCCATGGTACTAAGAACCTAATTTTAGTGCACATATAGGTTTTATATAAGCCATAATTTTCCTGACGAGGTTGGAGGATAGAAAGAAAAGAAATAGCCTGTATTTGGATCAATACCAGAATAGTTTTTTTTTTTCCTTTTCATAAGTACACATTTCTGAAAATTATAGTGGAAGTTAGTGGGAAAATAGAATGCAGTAAACAAGTTTTCATTTTACCTTTAATGAAGATATCTAATTGTATAAAGTGAGGCAAGCTGTAGTGGACAGATCAATGTTGCTTCTGATGAGAAATACAGCTCAGGAATCATATCCATAACATTCATATCATATGTAAGCCCGCACATACATGAACTCAAGCAATGGCAGCTTATATGACTAATTAGAAACAAAACACAGTTGACCCTTAAAGAAACAACTTCAGTGCCATTTATTAGTTGTGTTTTTTCCCCTTGCCTCTCCTTAGACTAGATGAAGAAATCAGACTGTAGTTTTAATCAATGGCCCTTAGAGCTCTCCAGTAACAGTCTTCTAGGGTTCTGAATCCAAAATTACTTGCTATGGGGAGGGGGTGGGGGGAAGAACCAAAAACACTAAAAAAAAAAAAAAAAACAAACAAACAAACAAAAAAAAAAAACACCTAAGTTCTAGTTGTATAACAAATTGACAGTGTCTGACTAGAGCCCTAAACTGACTAGAGTCCTGAAACTGCATGGCTGAGGTCCTCAAGTTTCCCCCTGGGAGGAGGGCAATAGGCTGGCCCATGACGCCAAGCTGATCTCTAGTCCAGGCAGTATATAATGAAAGAGTGATTAAACATCAGTGGAAGACCCAGGACCTTTAAACATAGCAGTGTGTCTTTCACCAAGTCTCGTTTTCAGCACATTCATGGAAGAAGATCCTTCTAAAAAAGAGCATTCTTTACAGGAACAATTTTGCTGCCCTAACTTTACACCTTTGTTCAGGAAATGCTTGAAAAGTACTACAATCACTTCCTAGAATTTTAACTTGTTTTCTCTTCCTAAAAGAGAGAAAAAGCTGATGGTCCTGATTAAAATTTACCAAAAGGAGCAAAGAAGACCTTCCTAACTAGTATCACTCCAATACTCCCAAACACAATTATGAGTTTATTTTTAAAATGCTAGGGATAAGGATAACATAGCAAGTAGTAGTATTACTGGAGTGCATAACAGACCAGAGTGAACCTTTCCCAATTTACCACAGATCATCACTGATCAAGGATAACTATAGAGTTAGTAAGGAAAAAGTTAAACGACTCCAATGTTAGGAAAAAGCTTAATTCAGGAATGAAACATTTTTGCCCCCTTTTCTCAAGGTAATGATGCCTTGTTCTTTATGTGTCTGATGTGAGGTATGGAGTCCAAGCAGAAAAAAGTTAAATTAACTTGGTTACATATTGCATGTACTATACTGGCAGGTACTGTGAAGAATGACATTACAGAAATATGAAAGAAAAACAAAATGCTTTTTTTCTTCCTCTCATGTTTCTTTTAGACTTTGCTTCTTTCCAACAGGGACTAAAAAACCCAGTTTGCTTTCCTTCTAATTAAAAACATCACTTTCCTCTCCCTGGTCAAAGACCTAAACCTCCAACCAAAACACTATGGCCCCTTACAATTCTAGCATTATTCATGGGCTCAGCACAATTCTAAATTTCATTAACAGTTGGTATCAAAGTATGAAAAGAAAAAAAAATATCCAAGAAAGCACTGTGGACTAAAGGTCTTTTAATGGAGAAGCTCAAGGAATAGCTAGACAATTCTAATAATCCCCTAGAAAACACTCATCTTCTAATTGAAGATGAAAAAATAAACCTGTGACAGCTAATCAGTAATGGAAAGAAAACTCAGTATTAAACATTTGACTCTAATCTTATAGGGCTAAGATAATGTTTCACTGGAGTGGAAAAAAAAAAAAGATGCAAAATAGAAATTCCAGTCCTAATAGGATTAGGACAGGTTTGGACGGAGCACGTAGCAGAAAAGTATTGGTCTTCTGTTTATAGGATTAATAACACCTCATCCCTCTGATTCACATTTGTTGAATCCTAATTAACTTCCCTACTTAAATCTTAAAAGAAAAGGAAAATGTAGTCTTCTCTTCTAGGGCAGAATTCTAAGTTCTAATTCTAACCAAAATTCCCTGGCTCTAAATAATATTTTCCTGGAAAGAACAGTTCCCTGAAGTTCTGGATGCCTCAAATGGGGTAAAATGCTATGATAAGACAAATATTTTCAATCTGATTCTTACAAACAAACAGTTCCATCAGTCAAGACAAACGTGAGAGGCAGATGCTAAATAGCAGCACGTATAAGAACTGGCTCTGGTGATGTTGACTGAATCCCCAAAGGGCTTATCGATCTAGAAGGTCCCAAGAAAGAAAAAACTCATGGATAGGAAGATGTCCTTCACTCACCAAGGATGGCATACTGGCCCTGAGAGGCAATGGCAGTTGAGTCTCCTAGGAAAGACAACCTAGTGGAGAGTTGGGGGAAAAAATCAGAACCCAACATGATTTTCAAAATTATCTGATGTACTACATGAACTTTAGAGAGGGAGCTACAAACCCATGTATGGGCCTGAGAGTTTTAAGTCCTTTGTAAAATTTAAAAGAGCTAAATGAACTTTAGCCACTGTTACTATAGCAAGCTTTCAGAAAAGTGTGTCAAACTCCTAAACATATTCCTTCCCCAACAGTACATTAGGAAGTTTAAGAAACCAAACAGCATCTCAGGTACCCTACCCACCTGAGCCAAAAATTGTGTGGGGGGGGGGAGGGGAGAGAGAGGAGGAAGGGAAAGAGAGAGACAGAGAGAAAGAAGGAGAAAGGGAGAGAGACAGAGACAGGGAAAATATATCACGATGATAGGTGCAACAGTGAAAAGGAGTCCTCTGGAGGTTTACAACCTGACAACTGACACGCCCAGTTATTGTGTTAATTAATAGTCCGAGTGCTAATAAAGAAGGTAAAGGGCATCTTACCCAGAAAGGGACTAGAGGAAACCACCATCTGGTAAAATGATGCCCACGGTTTGCTGACAACTGACCAGCAGGGTGGCGATTCTGAGGCCTTAGTGAATGCCAGCTAGCATCTGGGCCGGACAAGCAAGGGAAGACCACCCCTGTCAGTCACAGGGACCCTGGTTAGGCCTGCCAGCCATGCTAGACACATGACGGAGTGAAGGGTGGAGAGCACAGAGAAAGCCCTGGTTCTGAAACCTTTGCAGTTGTAAGGCAGCAGCAATGACACCACATGGAAACAATCTTAGCAGCCACCTCCCACAGCTGTGGAGGGCGCCATTCTCAAGGCATCTGCCTCTTTTCCGGACCCAATCAGTATCACCTTTGGATCACATCTACATGTCCAAAGAGACCGGATCCTTTTCCCTAAAACTTGTAGAGGCCAAACCCCTTTGTCCAGTGCGGAGAGTGTGAGCCTCGCTGCCACCCACTCCAGTGTTGAGGGCTTTCAGGGGAAGGTCCCTGACCCCTTACTGAGATGAGACCCGTCCCTGCCCAGGATGGACAAGCCCACCCAACACCAGAAGAAGCGGGTCTGACTTCTCTCTCTGGTGCAGCACACATACATTACCTGATTTTTCAATGAGGGTGATTGACAGGCCACCTCTCCAGCTTCTAAACCCTGCCTATCATCCCCAGCTCCCCTTCTTCCCCTCCCCTGCACTTTGTGTGTGTTTGTAACTTCTGAGATGAACCTGTAAACGTGAGAACTCAGTGATCTGAGGTACTTCACATGAACTCACTCAAGTATCAGTCTTTCATTTTTTTGAAAGCAAGAACACAGGAAAAACGAGTCCCTTTTCCCCTCCCCATCACCAGCAAGTGTCTTCCAGCCAGGCTGGCAGTAGCTACCTCTGAACCACGTCGCTGATTTCTTGGACGCATGACAATAAGTTATTAAGGACGGGATTAGTTCCGGGCAGGCTGGCTGCTGCAGAGGACACCTGCAGCTCCTGCAGGCTGAGTTCCAGTTTGCTCACAGCTTCCCGGAAAGCAAACTTGTTGCGAGTCTGTGGGATGCAGTCTACATAGCCTGAGCAATAATCCAGCAGCTGGTGCCCAGTGTCCACCAGCTGGCTATTGGGCATGGGTTCCGTAATGGCACTGGACAGCAGGTCTGCACATTCGAGCAAGGCTTCTTTGCTGATTTTGTCGGCAGAGATCTTCTCAGCGGCCTGCTTGGTCTTCCTCAGCGCCACTTTGGTGCCTGCCGTGCCGTTGGCCATTTTCGCCGGTGACGTGGAACACGCCGACAGAGGCACTTGAGGTGGAGGCATGGTGGGCCTCCCGGCTTTCGCTCCGACAGGCGTTGTCGCGGTGGCTGCCGCCTTTTTCCCCCCTTCCTGCACTTCCGGTCCAGGATGCCCTCCGGCAGGGGCATGCTGCTCTTCCGGGAGGTCTGGGCACATGGGCGGGTGCTGTAAAAGCCGCATCACAGGGGGCGGGGGAGGAGCGCACTTTGGTTTCACCCGCCGAGGCCGGTCCTTGTCCGCTGTAGACGGGACCTGATGCTCAGAGAGGAGCTTGAATCTGTTCCCCTGAGAGTCTGTGCCGATGAGCTGGACGTCGGCTGGGGCGTGCTTCAGAGTGGGGGAAATGAGAACTGGCACTTTGTGGTTGTGAGTGGTTGGGAGGCCTGGGGTGGCCTTGGCGGGGGATGGCCAGCCCGGCCTCTCCCCGTCTTCAGGGAGCCCTGCCATTGCCAGCCTCGCTGCGCCGTTCTTCTCCTTACTCTTAGGGAGGGCGCTGGCACCTGGGCCTGCCGCTTCCCTCTCTGCCACCGCCGCCACATCCCCCGAGGCAGCTCGGAGGGGAATGGCCGGTGCATTCCTGGGCAAAAGTTTGGCTTTTGACCTGTCTCGGGAGAGGGCGGTGCCTTCCTCCACCCCAGGCCGACCCGTGCTCTCCTCTGGCTGAGAAGAGGTGGACACGGTCCTTTCCAGCTGGATTTTGGACCTCTGGCAATTCCTGGGAAGAGTCATGGACATCCTATCCTGCTCTGGAAGCCCTGAGGACATGGAAGATGTTGAATTTGACCTTGGAAAAGGCTTGGAAGCCTCATCTCCTGTGGTGGGCTTCCCCGCTCTTAAGCCCAATGTCTTTTTGATTAATCGTGGCGTGAAGAAGCCGGTAATACCAGACCACCCACCCCCGGCACTTCCACTCCCCCCTCCTCCGACATCGCCTTCGCCCCCATCCTCACTACAGAAAGTCCTCTGGGCAAAGCTGCCCCCAGAGCACTTGGGAGGAACCAGATTCGCCTCTTGCTGGGCAGGACTGAAAGCAAAGCCATCGGCATGCTGCAGGGAAGCCACGGAGGAGAAGTTCCCCGTGAGCTCGTACTTCTTGTGGGGCTGATTTTCCATTTCACGGAAGGAGCTGCTGCGTTTGGGAGGTGTGGGGGCGTTCCTCTTCTTCATGAAGGAGCTGAAGAACCCCCCCTTTCGGTCCCTGGTAAAGGTAGTCTCCTTGGCATCTTCCAAGAGGCTACTGGGTGACTTGTCTCTCTGTTTTCGAGGAAGTGCTGGGGATCCTGCCGGCGGCTGTGTGCTTCTAATGAACCCTGAAGAAAATGGCCGAACAAAAATCAGCAAGAGCTCAATCACCACCCACGGTCAGGTGGGTGACAACACAGAGATGCTACTGTCTGTCTGTGGGGTGAAGGCTGTGAAAGTCCTGGGTCTGGATTCCCAGCACAGTGAAAGGCCGTGAGGGAGGAAGGGCCTTCATACACATGGCCCAGAAGACCAGGCTGAATTTGGCACCACTGGCTGGACTTGATATTACTCTTTGCCCAGAATTACTGGGGCTTTTCATACTGGACATCCAGAATACTGTGGTTAGGCAGACCAAGCCGGTCTGTGTGGGAGCACCTCAGGTGATAGCTAAGACTGGTACCATCCTTGCCTAGTGGAGACCCCAGGAACCCAGGGACATAAAGTAAAGCCCCTTGCCCCAGTCTTGTTTGGATCATGTGTGCCTGCCTCTCCTACCTGGTGCTGAGCTGGAGGCTGAAGGCTCTGCAGAGTCTGAGGTTCCATCTATGTTCTCTTTGTTCTCTGCCTGCTTCTTCAGGGTCCTGGTCTTGGAAGGAAGTAAAGGTAAGCGAGGCAGGTATGGCACGATGGATGAAGAGGAAGCTGTTCTCCCGAGCTCCTCGGCTACCTCTGTGAGAAGACACAAGGGTGGAGGAAAGGCCAACATGAGCAGTGTTCTAAGCAGGGAAAGGAAAATTGTTTTAGAGAAAGTCACAGGCTGAGAGGGTATTGTAGGGAGGTACCCCCTCCCCAAAGTATCACAACTGAATAGCTACTCAAAATCAAGTAGGCTGGGTTATAATGAAGAGAGATGATTAAATATACTTTTAAAGATGTCAAGAACATGAAGAGGAGAAAAGAACAAGGAGGGACAGAGAGGGAAGGAGAGAAACTGACTGAAATTAGAATGACACAGTTAAAAGACTAACAAGTGGTAAATTCTTGGTTCCTACATTTGTGGCCTCATCTCTTGCACAGCCATAGAATTTATAGAATACTCAAACTGGCTAATCACCTTGTTACTTACATCTCAAAAGTAATTCACTTAATGGAAATATGTATACATATATTCGACTTGTCAAGTATTTTAATATAATTAACATGTAGTAGACTTCCTGCCATCTAGGAGAGGGGACTAGGGGGAAAATTTGTAACAGAAAGCTTTGTAAGGATCAATGTTGAGAACTACCCATACATATGTTATGCAAATAAAAAGCTTTAATAAAAAAAAATTACTTCTATGTTCTTATAAATAAAAAGCTTTAATAAAAAAAAGAAAAAAAATAATTCACTTAGATCACAGCACATAGCCACCCCCACAAACTAACTTTTTAGGCTTATACCTGCACACTAAAAAGAGGATGGATACAATCTGTTCCATTTTATATAAATGAAATAAATTAGGCTCTTAGAAAACTGCTTGCCCCCTCAATTAGTCAGCCACAGTTGATCTCTTAATAGAAAAATGCACTTTAGCAATGCACTTTATATTACTTTTATAGGAAACAATCAAAAACACTGAAGCAGCATCATTTAGATGACAGTAGTCAGCAAGAATTTAACAAATTGAAATTTTGGAATTATTTTTATAATTTATAAATTTTTACATTTTTCATTATTTTTTGAAATATCTCAGATGGACTTGGCTCTTTTTAACAATGAGGTGATTTAGGCCAATTCCAATAGATTTGTGATGGAGAGAGCCATCTGCATCCAGAGAGAGGACCATTGGGACTGAATGTGGATCACAACATAGTATCTTCATCTTTGTTGCTGTTGTTTGGTTGTTTGTTTTTATTTTTTCATTTTTTCTCCCTTTTTGATCTGATTTTTCTTGTGCAGCATGATAAACATGGAAATATGTTTAGAAGAACTGCACATGTTTAACTTATATTGGATCACTGGCTGTCTAGGGGAGAGAGGAGGTAGGGAGAAGGGAGAAAAATAAAAATTTGGAACACAAAGTTTTGCAAGTGTGAATGTTAAAAACTATCTTTGCATGTATTTTGAAAAATAAGTTATTATTTTTAAAAAAAATACGTCGACAGAGAATTTGATTTGGACTTATTTTATTTTGTTGTTTTTTTGGGATTTTTTTGGTAATTGGGGTTGGGTAACTGGGTTAAGTGACTTTCCCAGAGTCACACAACTAGTAAGTATAAAGTGCTTATGGCCAAATTTGAGTTCAGGTTCTTCTTACTCCAGAACTGATGCTCTACCTACTACACCACCTAGCTGTCCCACTTTGGATAAATTTTTACTGATATATTTTACAACACCTAAATTTGCCCTTGTATTCTTTTCTCCTCCCCCACTCCTGAAAGATATTCCATTTAATAACTTTTTTTTTCTCTGAAAAAAAAAAAGAAAAAAAATCTGACAATATATGTAATGTTCTTCCTCTGCGGACTTGTCACTTTTGCACAGAAGTCAGGGACCATGCTTGTGTTCTGTAATTTGGCAACTTTGTGGGTTTTTTCTTTTTTGATCACTTCTGTCTTTTTCCTATTGACATGGTGGCAATCATGTCGATAAATAATTTTTTAATTAAAAAAAAAGGTATTTGTATATTTCCTTCAAGTTACATTCAAAACCAATTTTTTTCACTTAAAAAAATATTTTATTTGAAAAAAAAAAACAAAACAAGGAAAACAAAACAAAATAAAGCAAAACAAAAGAGAACATTGTCATGTGCCCAGCAGAACATTAGGGAGGATTCAAAATAATTCAAAATATATAACCACACAAACAACTACCTTCACAATTCCCCCCCCCCCAGCTTTCCTATTATTAATGACAATAAATTTTGTTCCATAATTTGCCTTGCTGGGGGATACCTCCTTTGTCTTCTCTCAGCCTTTGCTTTCCCATGCCCCCATTCCTCTACCTTTATTTCTTTATAGATTTTTTTGGAGGGTGCTATACCCTTCATGGTATATGTGTAGTGTTGCCTATTGAAATCCATTCCTGATGTGAATAGTTTTCAGAACTATAAGCCCTCCCCTCCCTCCTTTAATATCTGTGTTTGTTCTTCTGTACCTTATTTGTAAAACATGATAATAACAAATAAATATTTAAATAATGTAACTATATGTAAAATATTTAAATAAATGAAATAATAAAAATAATTTTTACCTTAACTCCACTAATCTTTCTTTTGAGCTTACCCTATTGTTGATGTTAATCTTAAACATAAATACATCCTTCCCACGTTAAAAAAAAAAATTATCCACGTTTAAATAGTCTGTCCAATGCTAAGTTCCTTAATTAATCTTTCATATTAACTCTTATGTGTAAAATTTTCTGTTAAGTTCAGATTTGGTTACAAAAAGTCTTGAAAATCTGCAAGTTCACTGAAAGTGCATTTTTTCTCATTCAATATTATAGATATTTTTACTGTATATGATATTTTTGGTTGCAGGCCTAGTTCTTTTGATTGTCCGTAGATATGATTCCAGGGCCTGCAATCTTTTAGTGTAGCTGCTGCTGAGTTTTATACAATTCTAACTGTAGCTCCAGAGTATTTGAATTTTTTTTTCTTGTTTCTTGCAAAATTTTCTCTTTGATCTGGGGCTTTCTAAATTTGGCAATAATATTTCTGTGAGTTTTCCACAAAGGATCTCTTTGAGGTAGTGATTGGTAGATTTTTTTCTATTTCTATTTTTCCTTCATGTTCTATCACTCTAGGACAATTTTCTTTAATTATTTCCTGCATTATTGTGTCAAGGTTCTTTTTTTGATCACAACTTTCTGGCAGTTCAATTATTCTTATGTTTTCTCTTCTTGATCTGTTCTCCAGATCTGTTGTTTTTCTTATAAGATATTTCACATCCTGCTCTATTTTCTCATTCTTTATAGTCTGTTTTGTTATTTCTTGATCTCTCATAGCTTTACTGGCTTCCCCTTGCCCAATTTTAATTTTCAAATTTTCTTCTTTGAGACTCTCTGCCTTCTGTTCTAGTTGGTTAACTTTTTCTTCATAAAATTCTCATTTTTCTTGGATAATTTTTTAAAAAAGTTTTTCCTCAATGTCTCTCATTTGAGTTTTAAATTCTTTTTTTGGGTTCTTCTACAAATTTTTCCTGGGCAGGGAGCCATTTCACCTTACTTTTTAGGATAGAAACTTTTTTTTTTTTTTTTAAATTCAAGTATTGTCCTCTAAAGATGGGCCTTGATCTTCTCTGGTCCTATAATAAGTTGCAATGGTGGAGTTTTTTCTTCTTTGTCGATTTATTAAAAAAAAAAAAAAAAAAAAAGATATTAGTGTAAGCACCTCTAATTGAGGGGTGGAGGGATGGTGCCTCAATCTCCCCTTCAGTTCTCCATTCTGACCAGGAGTCCCAAAATAAGAAATCTACCCTCCTGCAAGTGCTTACAGCCACAGCAGTATCCCTGTCCCGATGCCTCTGCACTTACTAGGTACTGGTTCCTTCTGGCCCAGGGCCCTGGCTCTGCAGCACAGCTGGGCCTGGTGTTCCTAATCAACCAAGGTTTTTCCTGGACTCAAATACTCCACAAACAGTCCAGGAGATGAAAGTCTCTGTGATTCCTGCTGAGGCTCTAGCCACACCTAGTCCCTGCTTGATGTGTCTGCAGAGCTAGCCCACAGCCGTTTTCACTTCAGACAGGTTAATCCCCAGCCAGGATCTTTCTTCAGATATTCTCAGATTGCATCAGGAAGACCCCTATTCTGTTCCAAGAATTCTTGATTTTTTCACCAGTCTGTGTTGGCCCTGAGGTACAAATTTTTTCTATTTGTGGGGGAAAATTCAGGAGAGCTTGAAATTCTACCCCACCATCTTCCCAGTTGATGACTTTCTTGGTGCTGTTGACTTCACTTTTCATGCTTCTCAGTTACCATGTTCATTATCTTGCACACTACTATCACATTCCCATTCATATTCCACAATGGTTTATCTCTTCTCTAATAAGTGGACATCTACTTGTTTTTGCAATATGCTACCACAAAAGGGGCTGTAATATTGTGGCATATATGACCATTTTAAAAAATGAATTATCTCCTTGGCTATATGCCAAGGCAGAATCTCTGGGACAAAGTACGTGACATTTTAGTAACTTTATTTGTGCAGCAGATGATTTTTTTAAAAATATTTGTTACAGGGCCAGCTAGGTGGTACTATAGTGAGTAGAGCACTGGTCCTGGAGTCAACAGGACCCGAATCCAAATTCAATCTCAGATACTTTACACTTATTAGCTGTGTGACTCTGGGCAAGTCACTTAATCCCAATTGTTTTATAGGAAAACCCAAAGAAATGAATATGGTAACTCACAGAGATTAAAAAAAAATCTTAAACTGGAAGGTGATTTATGCTACAGTATAACTACTTTAGTTTATATTCTAAAGCTGTTATAGACTCAAGAAGATCATAGTACTAAGTTTGATCCAATTGGAAATGGAAGTATAAGAAAAGAAAAGGTTGAAAAATACATTTAACAATCAAGGCCCAAAGGACCAATGGTGCTGCCTCCAAATTCTGGTCACCTATCTTAGAGATCTATAGAAGGAAGGTCCTTTTGCTGATGGCACTTTTATCATTTGAATTATAGTAAGGGAAATAGGCAAAACTCAATTTTCTTTTCATTACCTTTTATTACTTGCTTTTTGAAGATTTCTTCTGCTGTGTACAACAATGACTATCAGATTAATTGATAAAATGTTTTCAAAGCATGGACTAATAAGATCTTGATGACTATGTTTGCTTCTGCCTCTGGAGTGGTAGTGGTTGGAAGATATTAAATGCTATCCTTTTTTCTTCTTGTTCCTGTCCCTTAAATGCTGCCAAACGAAGTGAATTATCAAACTGATTCAAGAAATTACTAAATTAATTTTGCAGTAAAACTTAACTTTGAAGTTAAAGATCTAAGATTCATAAAGAAATGCCCTCTTTCTCCTCCCTCAATAAATAAAAACCATCAATGGTTAACACAATGGAAAAAGTGGTATTTCAAGACGACAAAGATCCATTCCTGCTGATGAAACATTTTCCTTACTGGAACCAAATTCCTCACCTTCAGAAATGCTGGAATCATGAAACATAGTTTCAAAAGCTTGATGTGTCTCAGCAAAAGATGGCCTGTCAGAAGGACTCCACTTCCAGCCTATATCACAGGAAAGAAGGTAAAATGTTTAACATTTCCTTCTAATGACAAAAACAAAACCAGAACAGGAATTCTTAACCTATTTTTTTTTGTGTCACAGACCCTCTTTTGGCAGTTTAACAAAGCTTATTTATCCTTCTTAGAATAATTTTTTAAAAATCTTAATGTAAAGAAAGATATGCTAAATTTTAAGTTAGAGATTAGCAAAAATAAAGTTTATAGATCTTCTCCTTAAATCTATCTATAGAACCCTGAGGGGGGGGGTGTGTGTGATGGTTCATGAGTTTTCCAGGTTAAGAAACTCCTTAACTTGGAGTCTGAAGAACTAATTGCACATGTACAAGAAAGGGAAAACTTAAAAATGGTTTATGTGTTTTAGCAGATTGGAAATTCATTGAATTGTTGCAACAAGAAATATCTTGAAAAACTATTATCTTAGGCCACATCAAGAAAGGTAAAACATCCACAGTACGAAGGAAATAGTTTTATATTCTGCACCATATTTTGTGAAGGATGTTGACAAGCTGGTGTTTAGAAAACTGTAACTGGGATGATGAGAGGACCTGGGATCAAGCCACATGAACATCATCACTTCAAGAAAAGATTTAGGTAGACATGACAAATGTCTTTAGGTATCAGAATAGTTGTCAGGTAGAAGAGGAATTAGGCTTGTTTTGGTTAGGTTTAGAGGGCAGATCTGAAAACAAATGTCTAAGTTAGAGCTTTAGATTTGATATAAAGAAAAATGCTCTAGCAATCAGATTTAATAGTAGAATTAGTTTGCCCTTCATTGGTGATCTTTTAGTGGAGACTAAATGATGTTAAAGAAAGAATTCCTGTAGATTCTTTCAACTCTGGAATTTTCTAAGACACTCCCCCCTCAGAAATACATTGAACAAAATCATGAAGGCTGAAAAACATGAAGATATGAAAAGTGCATGTGAAGGTATTATAAAGCTGATGGTAAACTCTATAACAGGCTTCAGATGCAGAAAGACCATTGGCTAGCTGAAACCTCAAAGGCTTCCACATGCTAGAGTCCCACAGACAACAGGGTGGGATTTTTACCCCCAGGATTACACTCTAAAGGCTTATTTTCCCTGGAGAAAACAGAATTATTCCAAGTATCTCAGTGTCCTTCATTTTTAGAAATAATTCTATTTCAAGTTCTTAGCTTAGATTAACTAATACAGTTGAATAAGGGATGCCTTTTACTTAGTGAGATAAAAACTTTATGACCTGTGTTAACACAATCACAGTTTAGTTTTTCATTACTAACCAACCCTCCCCATTACTGCTTAGTTTGACTAGGTTCCCGTTCCCTTTTTTCAGAAAAGATGCTATATTCAAATTCTCTCCAATGACTACACACAGAATCAGGTGGCTGGCTGTTTAAAGCTTTCTCTTTCCTTTAATCTTGAAAGCCTAAAAAAAAAATCTTATCTTTCTGTTGAAAATGCCAACTTTCTTCAGGTTATCTGGGTCACCTGGAATACATGTTACAATGACTTATTAGTTGGCTGGGGAACAGCAAAGGCCTACCAAATAAAGTTACTAAGTACAGCAACTTAGAGAAGTAAAATGTTCCAGATCCCTTCAATCATCTTGAGTTACTGAATTAATACTTCAAGACAAAACAGGCAAAAATACTCACATGCCCTCATAAGTTCATAGACTTTCGGTGGACAACCTTCAGGCTGCTCCATTCGATATCCTTTCTCCAATAGATCATAGACCTGAGATAGGTCAATACCTGGATATGGTGACATCCCATAGGTTGCAATTTCCCATAATAGTACTCCAAAAGCTATATAAGAAATCAAAAAACAAAATAAACAGATATGCCTCCTTCTTGATATACTACTTCTCACAAAGAAGTTAACTTGACTGTCACTTTTGGGGGACTGGGAGGAGGGATGTCATATGCTACTGTTAACCTCTTCTATTGTGATCTGGCTATTATATTATTTGCTACAGTACCTACTACAACTACAGGAAAAAAAAAACTTTTTTCTTCAACTTCCCAGGATAAATTTACAATTTTTTTGTGGAGGGGACTGCATAACTCTGGGTTTTTCACTAAATAAACAAGAGACAGAGAAGATAAGCTATAACAAAGGGTCATCATCAAATTACTTCTGGACTACTACTACTTTATCCATTTCAACAGTTATAAGGAATTCACAACATTCCTTTAAAAATCTGGAGTGTTTTTACATTTAGAGTAACAATCCTATTAGTTTCAATTCATTTTAAAGTTGGAGGCATATGTCAGACAAAATTCCAATTAGGGGGAGTCTGGTGGTGTGAATCACAGGGATTCTTGAGCTTGGGATCACTCATCAATATCCTACCTCTTCCTATAGACAATTTATTCCACAACTTTTTTTTTTCCCCCAATTTGTTATGCTTCCTAATATAAGGGGGAGGGAAGTCTTATGATATCAAAAACTGTAGCACAGAGAATAAAGATTAATTGATTACAGGCAGACCTAACATAAGAATTTATACTCAAGTTTGTTTTTTTTTTTGTTTGTTTGTTGTTTGTTTGTTTGTTTGTTTTTTATGTCACTGAATCATATTGCTTCCTGACATAGTAAGAACTAAATAGAAACTAGGATGACTATGGCTGGAAGAAGGTACCTTTATGATTTTTTCTGAAAGAAAAAAAAAAAAAAACAGTGTCAACAAGGTGCTAATAATCAACAACATAAAATAAGGGGAAAGGTTTATTTTTGCAGAGGCTCTTTAAAACTCTGATGTAATTATAGAGACTCTGGTAGATAAAGGAAAATGAGAATCTCCAAAAATCCAATGATAGAGAAAGGAATAGATTATTTATGAAAAACAAGAAAATTATACATTAAGGCCAAAGAATTATGTTTTATTCTTACCCCAGACGTCTGATTTAATTGAGAAAGTATTATAGGCCAGACTTTCTGGTGCTGTCCATTTGATAGGGAATTTAGCTCCAGCATGAGCAGTATAAGTGTCTCCAGTCATTAATCTACTTAAGCCAAAATCAGCAACCTTGACTACATGATTCTCTCCAACCAAGCAATTTCGAGCTGCTAAATCTCTGTAATAGAGAGAACAATAATGTGATTACATTTACAAGTGAAAAATCTTTAATACTTCATTCAGAGTCTTCAAAACCAACAACTTAGAGAGGATGTTGACAGCAATGTCATTCTTATGAAAAACTATTGTAACAGAAAATTATATAACCCTGAGAAATTATCAAGTGACTATTCTCTTTGGCGATTCCACAGTAAGTAAATCCCTAAGAATAATTCCCCTAACAAGCACAAAATATGTTTGCTGTACATGTATGTTCATTATTGGATACTACATTAATACATTACGGATCTATTATCCGGCAAGATGACTTGAAAGGCATCTATGAACCACCTACCATAAAAGGTAAGGCTAAACTGCTACATCATACCACCAGGGGGAGCAAATGGACTGAGTATGTACTCAAAGGCTGGCAGAGTTCTAGCTGGTACCAGGCCTTGGCTAATGAATGAATCCGGGTCTGAGGTGTTCTACCCCCTTGGGAGGAGCCTGATAGGCAGGCCCGCCAGCTCACTCACCGATGGATGAAGTTTTTTTTCTCCAAGTATTCCATGGCTGAGGAGATTTGTGTGGCCATGTACAGCAGCACCACAGCGCTCACCTCTTCTCGGTTGCACTCCCGCAAGTAGTCGAGCAAGTTTCCATATGGCATGTACTCAGTTACTATATAAAAAGGTGGTTCCAAGGTACACACACCTGACAGGCCAGGAAAAGCCAGGAAAAGTTAAAAGTTAAGAACACTTTTAAAAGAGAATGGCATTAGGAGTCTGGCTTCCAAATCACCCAAATTATTCTGATCAATGAAACAACAAATGAACCTCCGGGTTACTTTATTTATTTATTTATTTTTGCTTTTTGCTGAGGCAATTGGGGTCAAGTGACTTGCCCAGGGTCACACAACTAGGAAGTGTTAAGTGTCTGAGACCACATTTGAACTCAGTCCTCCTGACTTCAGGCCTGGTGCTCTATCCACTGTGCCACCTAGCTGCTCCTGGGTTACTTTTCAAACGTGGTTCTCATGTGCCTTTTTCTCCTCTTCTCACAAGATACTCTTGATCCTGACATGATTAAAAAAAAAGATCTCTTGTCTTGTGGAAATTTACTGGTTTCATGGGGTTTACAGAAGTCAGAGCAAAGGCAGATGGGCAGAATGTGACTGACATTCTTCACAAACTCAAAATAATAAGTGCTTTCAGAGTACTTTAAGGTCTGAAAAGGACTTTTAAAATGTTATTTCTATATGTGGTAGGTATGCAGGGTAAATCAATTGTCCATCACCACACAGTGAGTGCTAGAAGGGGAATCAAAACCAAATCCCTAACACAAGTCCAGAGCTCTCTCACCACAGGACACTGTTTGCCTCTTAAGTCACTGAGCCTGCCCACCACCCACACACATGGGTTCTAACAGAATGTTGCCTAAAAGTGGCCACAATTAATCTATTCTATATTGAATTACAGCTCATCCTTAGCAAAAGAGCTTTTAAGTACATACGGATATTAATGATGAAACAGGCAATTCAGCCTCTTCTGCCAAGTCCTTTCTGCATAACTTTGGACTGGCAGTCCCTCTCCTTACTCCTCCCTTCTGGAATCTTTCATTTTTTGAAGACCATTCAACTGCCAAAACTCAGTTCAAGATCTTTTGAATATGACCTTTGTTGGTTCCTGCAAGAATACCTGGTATTTTTCCCTTTCCAAGTTAGTTGGCATGTGGTTCTGTATGTTTTATATATGCCTACAGATATACATCTCATCTCTCCTGCTAAAATCTTATCAGGATTTCTCCTGTTAAAAATCAGGGACCATTTGATTTTTGCCATTGTATACTTGGCACTTCAGGTATGTCACAAATACTTGCTAATTGATCAGCAAGTAGATCAACCTATTCTAGGTTTTTCTTGAGTGAATTTTCAGCATCACTGGAAAAAATGGAAAGGGTTCAGACAAGATGGGGGTTGTTTTGGATTTTTATTT
>JAJPUD010016418.1:0-34133 GCA_023553655.1 Myrmecobius fasciatus
GTAACATTTTCATGATCTCTATTGACATTTGCTTGCATTGTGTTGCCTTTCTCTGATTCTCTTTTTTTTTCTTGTAGATAGGATTTTTCTTGCATAACTTCTCAAGCATTTCAACATTATTAACATGTAGTGGACTTCCTGACATCTAGTGGAGGGGAGGGCACTGGGAGTAAAATTTGTAATGGAAAGCTTTGTAAAGATCAATGCTGGGGAACTACATATACATATGTTATACAAATAAAAAGCTTTAATAAAAAAATAAAATAAAAAAAATTTTTGAAAAAACCGCAGCTAAAGCTCTTTGCCCTGGGGCAATTTTCCGAATTAGTTTAAGGTGCTGGGCTGGTGGGGGCTAGGACTAAGTCCGAATTATTCCTTAAACAAAGCAAGTCTGCCAGAACACCTTCCCCCAATCAGGGCAGAGTGTCCCGAGTGCCTCAGATAAATTCCAGGTGTTTGGAGTTTGGAGTTTGGAATTTTTGCCGCAATGAGCTGAGTCCCACTCTCACTTCTGGCCTACACCCCTCTTCATCTCTCTGTCCGAGTTAGACAAACCTGATATGAAGTTCTTCTGAGATATTAGCAAGCAGTATCCAAGTATTTCTGAATTCGTTGACTTGAAGATCAATTTAGAGGTTTATTTTATTGTTGATTTGAGAGAAGATCGGAGGAGATGCAGAGAGTCATATTTTCATTCCGCCATCTTGGCTCCCCACATTTAAAACCTTAAGTATAACTAGATCATCCTTAAGTAGAAACAAAAAGTGATTCTACCATGGAAACTCCGGGAGGAAAACAGAGTCTGTGGCATAAGAAAGAAAGGTAAATTAGAAATATAAGCAAGACACAAAGGATTTCATTGGAATATTTGCTGTGTTAACACCAGGCAATTAATTCCTAGGGTTAAAAGGAACTCCCAGAGCAATTGTTAGTATGACATAACTCAACCAAAGAATAACTTGATATTGTCATCCATATGATGAGCTGTCCAACTTGTGAACAAAATGGCCAGTTACTTTGTCATATGTAGACACAGCCAAGCTGCAATAGTTATGATGCTTTTCTTCTACAATTCAAAATGACACAGGTGGACAGAGGCTCCTGGCAAAGCCATTCTCCTTCTTCATGGATTAAATATCCCGGCAAACAGCCAAAGGGCTATCTGCAAGAATGAGTTAGTTCATTATTAACATGGAAAAACCTGCTCATCAAGATTTTGTCTGAATGGATTTTTCCCAAAGAGTGCACCAGAGATTCTCTCTACAATGCTGTGCTCTCTCTGTGTTATGTAGTAATAGACCCTGAATCACTTAGTGGCACTTCTGTTTATAGCACATTCCCTTTATGATCAATAAATTTCCCAGAACTGGGTATTTACACTTATGGGACTTTCCCATGTGAGGGAAATTCTATTCTTATCAGCTCTTTTATGTATGTACATAAAGAGCAATGTTTGTGGGACTATAAAAAGTCCCCTTGATCTGGTTTGATAGACTATACCCTCAACAGACTAAACAGGCTTAGAAATAGGTGAGTTTGCAATTGCAAATGAATGACTTGCATGTTTGCCACCTGGCAAATGGCAACCATGAGAGAATTGTATTTCCTGAAGAGGATTTCAGAGCAGGCCAGTTTTCCTTTGCTCCCCATGCTAGAATACCTGAAATATCAGGGGATTTAGTGATGTTGTCATTGAGCATATTAGACAAAACAATATGTACATCAATCTATAACTGGAAAGAGCCTTGAAAATATTATTTATTATAAGTTTTCATGAAATATGTATTATTCTAATAATTCGCATATTACAAAAACTGGCATTTTAGAGAAAGATTATATGACAGACTAAAAAGATAGTAATCTTCTTGGAATGGAAGGGTGCTTTAATTTTTTAAATTCATAATTGTTATAGATAGAAGGTATATAAATCAAACATTTCATAACTGATAAGATTTTTATCAGTCACAGAAAGGCTTTCCACAATTTCTCAACAAACCCCATAAGCATCTGTTACAAAGACAATTTTGTGACTCTCTGAGAAAGGAATGGTTTTGCCAGTGTAAGTCATTGGCTCTATTGACTTGAATGGTGTTCTAAGGAACATGAGAGAAAACAATGAATTGAAAGAATCATCCATTCTGTTTACAAACATATTCAAGATAGCAGAAGCATGTCCATGGTCCTTACAAAGCTAAAATAAGTATGTAGTTCCTGTTCTTTTCTTCTATTAAAGAAATGAGAATCAGAAAATATCCCTGTCACTGTTCAAAACTGGTACAAATTATGCTTGCTAGACAGAGTCGCAGATAACAGATCTTGGGACTTTCAATATCATTTTGAAATAATTCCCTATCTTGTGTTACTACCCTCAACTTATTATCATTATCATGGAAAATTCAAGAGTAGAGATATTGTCCAATTAGAGGTTTCTGTTATTTGTGTAGTTAACTTGTTTAAATTGTTCCTTTTGCAGGCATCTGAGTATGTCGTATTTATTTCGGAATTTTATGCTTATATTTAAATGTGTGTATTTTACTCTGTGTGTGTTTCCACTTGCAGAGCAAGACCACTGAGTTATACTGACTATGTGAATATGATGGGAAGGAAATTACCTGTTCAGCAGCATCCAAAACACCTTATATTTAAAGGAATCGAAATCTCAGAGTGGAGTGATAGGTTTGAAACAACCTAAGTATTTCATTGTAGAAGTATTTCACTGAGATGTCAGGGTGTCACCTTGAAAGTAATCCCAAATTTAGTTCCTTCTTTGGTTGGAAGTGATGAGTTATTGGTGTGCCTTGTATATTTTTGTGTTCTTTTCATCTTCCAAAAATTTTACTGAGGCAGTTGGGGTTAAGTGACTTGCCTAGGGTCATACAGCTAGGAAGTGTTAAGTACCTGAGGTCAAATTTGAACTCAGGACCTCCTGACTTCAGGGTTGATGCTCTATTCACTGCACCATCTAGCTGCACCATGTTCCAAAAATTTTAAGAGATGAACTGAAAGTTGCCATCTCCTTAATATAGATACCTTGAACATTTTTAAGTAAGCTTACTTACATTTCGTAAAACAGTTACAATAGAAATCTTGAGTATATTAGGGGATTTTATTGAAGTTTCTACAGATGAGGGTAGTAAGCCAAAAAAAAAGCTTCCCTCTTTGAAATTAAATTTCATCTAGCTGTGTGACCCTGGGCAAGTCAGTTAACTCGAATTGCCTCAGCAAAAAGAAAAAAGAAAGAAATTAAATTTCATAAACTCACATATACAAACACCTGTAGCTCATAGATGGCTAGTTAGATGGGTAGATAGAATGCTGAGATTAGAGTCAAGAAGACTCATCATGAATTCAAATTTGGCCTCGGATACTTACAAGCTGTGTGACTCTGGGCAAATCACTTAACCTTCTTGGCTTCATTTTCTCATTTGCAAAATGAGCCAGAGAAGGAAATGGCAAAGCAAACTAGTATCTTTGCCAAGAAAACCCCAAATGGAATCACAAAGACTTGGACATGACTGAAATGACTGAACAAAAGCAACAAATTTCATAGTTACTAAAAAAGCAGGTAAGAATATTCAGAGCAACCAGTGTTTCTGGTATACAATAAAGTGAACATTTTATTAAAAGCCTATCATTTCTTCACAAATACTTGAAAATTCCTATCATTATGAATGTTACACCAAGTCGAAAGAACTGATCATTAAGCCCAGAAGTTTTTTGAAGTTTTTTTTAACCTGTATTGTTGCTGTTGCTGTCTTTCTATATGATAACAATGCCTATTTATCAGTTTAATGATTTGCTATGCTCATTTTACACAAGTGTTTCTTTGCTTACACTTCTGATAGGTCAGTGATCACAAACATCTGGACTCAAGAAGCATCTTTATGCAATTGGAGTGTACAATAGCAGCTCTGCTCCTCCCAGTAACTTAATACATTTTCTTACTTTTAACTACTCAACTGAAATCCCATAACACTTCATTCACATTTTTTCTTTGCTTGACACTAAAACATATTTAAAATTCACCATTACCATTACTAATTGATGTATCAATATAAAATTGATTCTAGCTCACTATTATACTTTCAGCAAAATATAGCTATTATTACCAGCTGATCAATTAGCACAAATTATATAAGATGCTTTTGATAACCTAAAAAAAGCAAGATTCTGTATATCCTCTAAAAATCTGTATTTATATATTATATACTCTGTACCATGGAGCATCTTCCTCTAATCTTATGACATCATTCTAATCTAACCTCCTGAGGCAATTAGTTTATTATTCTCTGATTGACAATTATACTCTCTGTATCAGTTGTACCAAACTTTCTCTCTCAGTTCTCATACTTCAGCTATCTTATCTCTTAATAGATGATACTGCCTTCCCTTACATTTTGAAAGAGACCATTTTTCTTTAGTTTATAATTAATTATTTTATTAATTTATCAATTAATACTCTCCTCTATCTGACACCTAAAATTCCTTCTAAATCTTCAGTTTCTTTACTCCAGGCTCAGAGAATGGTATGATTCTTGTCATTTGCAATGTAAATTCTGCTTATTCCATGGTTTCATATCTCCTTTGTGAGGTCAACTCACTGATCAGATCATCTCTCATTTTCAGTCTCTCCTTATCTATTGATTCTTCCCTCATTTCCTACAAACATTCTAACTTATCCCCAGTCCTAAAAGAAAGCAACAACAAAAACAACAAAAACTTTCACTTAATCTTGTCATTTCCTCAAGCTTACTATAATACTTTGATAGCTCTATGATATAATTGATGTTAGTAATCTTTTTAAAGTACAACTCAAAGACCACCCATATACAATTATATTTTTTGGTTTGTGTTGTCTTATAAATATTCTAAAGGGAGTATACCCAGTGATTTGAGAGCTTTCCTCAACATCTATTCATTCTGAGTGGTAACCAAAAGAGCATATCATCTTTCCATTAATTATTCTTTACTCTAGTTAAGTCCTTTTCAAGTTATACATATATCAAGTTATACTATTTACCCCACTTACACTTATTACCTTTTTGTTTTTAAAAATATACAGCCTTTTGTCTTTGCATCTTTCTACTTCCCTTTTGGGTGATCTCAACTTTAATTCTTTTGAGATTATGTTATTCTATAATGACTACTCATAAATCTGTTATTCTATGACATAACTATTCAGAAATCTAGGAAAGAATTTTCTGTGCTAAATAAATCAATTTTCTCTCCATCTAAGTAACATCCCATCTCATTACTTCTATCCCATCACTCTACTGAATACATGTTCTCAATGGTGACCAGTTTTTTGTCTTACCACCCTTCCTTTTTTAATAGCTCCTCCCCTTTTCTTTTACCTTTCCCCTTCTACTTCTGTTCTCCTTTCTATTAAACTTCCCCTTTCCTTTCTCCTTTCCACTTCTACTTCTCTCTAGGGTGACAAGTGTTTCTGTGAAGTTAAATATATCTGATATTCTCTCTTTGAGCTAAATCTGATGAGAGTAAGAATAGGTCTTTTTTGCCTCTTCATGAAATGCAATTTACCTCATTTTACTTCCATTTTTCTCTCCTTCCAATATAGTCCCCTTTCTACCTCTAGTTTTGTTGTTGTTGTTGTTGTTGTTATTGTTGTTGTTGATCACAATAAAATCAACTTGTGACCCTGACCAGTTATCCTTTATGTGCTAAATCCAAATTATTTTCTTTCTCATTGACCTCTCTATATCCTTCCACAGTAGTGAGTACCTTCAACTCATTAAAATCCTATTATATATACAATGTCTATGGTAACCAATAGGAATATAAAGACAAAAAGAAAACATTTCTTTTAATCAAAAAACTTTTTTTGTTTTAGATATTCTTTTACTATATGCCATTTTTTTTTTACCTTTTTTGCTGACATTACTTTCTTCTACTGCTTTCACTTTCTAAAAAACTTAAAAAGTTCTGTTCTAAGTCCTTTGTTTTCTCCACATGTTCTATTTTTGTGATCACATTTGCTTCTGCCATAAAATTAAATATTTTCTCCCATAAAATCAAATGTCTTCTCCATACAGATTTTTGTCAAGTTTGACTCTTCATGACCCCATTTGGGGTTTTCTTGGAAAAGACATTGGAGTGGTGAGCCATTTCCCTCTCTAGATCATTTTACAGATGAAGAGACTAAGGCAAATAGGATTAAATTACTTGTGCGGTTATTATAATCTCTTCAATCTTCATCACTTCGGTATTTGCTAGAGCTTTCCTTACCACCAATCCAGTCCAGTAAAAGTTCCAGATTCTTCATCTTTTTTCAAATGAATGCTAATCCTTTTCCTGATTGCCTCTCTCTGGTCCAGAGAAAATGGCTTTAATAATTAATTAAAATAATAGCTTATTTCTATAATTATGGATTATAATATAAAATATCATATATAAAATATAAAATAACTTATTAAGTAATAATGATAATAATGTTATAATTTATTCAAACTCATATAAAGAAACTGGCCATAGAAATTTTTCTCCAATGTCATATTGGAGAAACATACACATGCATGTAGACACACACACACACACACACACACATATATATTTATGTAACATAAATCTGTATATATCTTGCACACAAACATATTTCCTATGTGTTTATGAGAGATAACATGGTATAGTGATCAAGAACTGGCCTCACAGCCTGAAAGAGTTGGATTTAAGTCCTGTTTCTTACACATATTGACTGGCTAAGTAGACAAGTCACTCAAACTATTACTGTTCTAGTCAATTCTGATTCTTTGTTTCAGCAAAGTTACTGATTTGTATTGGTAGTGGGAATTTCTGAAGCTGAGGATTCCCTATACTTGTCAGTCTCTAGTGTTTGCCTATATAACTATGCCAGTGAGTATATGTGTTGTAGTTCAATCATTTTCATTATTTCCAACTCTTTCCAAGCCCATTTTGAGTTTTCTTGGCAAAGACACTGAAGTAGTTGCCATTTCCTTCTTCAGTTCATTTTAAATGGAAGAAAATGAGGCAATCAGGCTTAGGTGATTTGCACATAGCCAGTAAGAGTTTGAGGTTAGAATTCAACTCAAAATTATGCATTTTCCTGATTCCCAGAGAATCACAATTCTATCCACATGCTTGGGCAGACACCATGATCCTAACACACTAATGGGTTTGAGAACCTTCAGTTACCCTTGACTTATTTTAGCCCCTGTAAGAAAACAGTTTACTAAAGTGTGGTTACTGACCATGCTGCAGTTTTTAGGAACCATAGGTAAAATTTGGGTAAATCAAGTAGAAAACAAAGGTGAAAAACAGCCCCCCCCAAAAAAAAAAGCTTAGCAGTACTAAACCTAAAACTATATTATAAAGCAGAAGTCATCAAAACCATTTGTTACTGGCTAAGAATTTGAGTGATGGATAAGTGGAATGGATTAGATACACATGACACAATAATCAAGGCCTAAAGTAATATAGTGTTTGATAAATTTCCAAACTTCAGCTTCCGGAAAAATAACTCACTATTTGACATAAATTGCTGAAAAAACTGGAAAATAATATATCAGAAACTCAGCATAGGCCTACATCTCACACCCTATACCAAAATACAGTGAAAATGGACTCATAATTTGGGCATAAAGGATGATACCAAAAACAAATTAAGAGAGCAAGGAACAATTTACCTATCAGATCTTTGGAGAAGGGAAGAATTTGTAACCAAAGACCTAGAGAACAATATGAAAGGCAAAATGGAAAACTTTAGTTGCAGTAAATAAATTTTTTTGCACAAACAAAAGCAACAGAAATAAAATTAAAAGGGAAATATAAAGCTAAAAAAAGCTTTATGGCCAGTGTTTCTGATGAAGGTTTCTTTCCTAAAATATATAAGGAACTGTGTCAGATTTATAAGAACACACATCATTCCCCAGTTGATAAATGGTCAAAGGATATGAACAGACAATTTTCAGATGTAGAAATTAAAACCATCTATAGTTATATAAAATTGCTCTAAATCATTATTGATTAGAGAACTCTGAGACACCACCTCACATCTCACAGATTGGCTAAAATGACAGGAAAAGATAATGATAAATGTTGGAGAGGATGTAGGAAAAATGGGACACTAATGGTTTGTTGGTGGAATTGTGAAATGGTCCAACCATTCTGGAGAGCAATTTGAAATTATGTCCAAAAAACTACAACACTATGCATACACTTTGACCTAGCAGTGCCATTACTGGGTCTGTGTCCAGGGAAGTCATAAAGAAGGGGAAAAGACCAACATGGCAAAAACATTTGTACCAGCTCTTTTTCTGGTAGCAAAGAATTAGAAAATGAGCAGATGTCGATCAGTTTGGGGATGGCTGAAAAAGTTGTGGATTATGAAGATAATGAAATATTATTGTTCTATAAAAATAATGAACAAACCCATCTTAGAAAGGTCTGGAAAGATTTACACAAACTGATGCAGAACCACAAATACATTTTATACAATAACAGCAAGAATGTGAAATCATCAACTATGAAAACTTGATTCTTCTCAGTATTTCAGTGATCCAAAGCAATCTCAACAGACTTTGGACAGAAAATACCATCTGCATCCAGAAAAAGAACTATGGCGACTGAATGTAAATCAATACATGGTATGTTCTCTTATTTTTTTTCTCTGACCCGTGGTTTTTCCCTTTTGCTCTGATTTTTCTCTCCCAGCATGATTCATAAAACAATGCATATTAAAAATAAATAAATTAAAAAAACATTCAATAACTTAGGGAAGCCAATGTTGCCAAACATCTGGTCCTTGGGGTCTGAATTTAGAAAAAAGAGAAAATCCATAATTCTTATCCTGTCCACAGACAGATATATCATTAAAATGACCAGCCCTAAATAAGAAAGTACTATTTGTGTTTAGTATAACAGAGTTTTCTTTTTTATTCAATGAAGCTATTCCTTAAATTATCTCAGTAATTAAAAAGCTAAATGCCAATGGCTATGCATTTTACCCACAATTAAAATATGCTCCTAATACTAAGCATTAATTAATACTTAACAGGAAGAGTTCACATTCATTTTAAATATTAATGGTACTTAGCCTCTTAGCACTTTTAATTATAGTTGAATAGTAAATAGTTAATATTTGTGAGTCACTTGGTAAATCCCACTTGGAACCTTCACACTCATTTTCCTGGTACAGAACATCTGTCCTTTAAAGAGCTGGCTTACCTCATAAACATGCTGGATCATATCAACTATCTATTACACCAAACATTTGCAGAGAAGTGTTGGAAATGTTTTCCTAATCTTTGGAATGAATTTTTCCCATTCTAACCTTGATAGATTGGACCCTGATGTTTCCTCATATACAGAGATTTATTCTTTCAGTTCTTGGAAAAGCCAATAAAATAGTTTCCCTGAATATGAAAAGTCACATAAATGCTGCTATGGTACCTTTCAATTAATGTTGAACTTAAAGGTTAATAGTCTTTTCAAGCTTTCACAGTTATATGTCTGCATTGCCAACATAGGTACTACTCATAAACGTGGATTCCCAGTCTCCTAAGGTCACCTGTTGTATTTTTCATATGGCGAAAAAGAAGAAAATTAATAATAAGAGGAAAATAAGACAATAATAATACTGCTTACAAGTCTAACTAAATCTCTGAGTACAATCTAGAGACCAATCAGGAATGGTTATGAAGATTAACATAATTGTTAGACCTAATTATACTAGTTTTTTAGGTACTTTAACCAAAACATTTATAGGTTGTTTTCTCTTCATTATGTACACAGCATTCTTCTAACAAATGCTATTTAAAGTTGAAATATTTGAAGACCCTGAAGAAAGGAAAGAATATAGAATATTTTAAGTCAAATTGTGCTATAAAATGCCTTTAGGCTTAACAATCTGATGTTTGAAAAGCCTCAGGGTATATTTGCAAGAGAAACCCTATATTAATCTCAAAGATTTAAAACAGACATGTGGAATCATTTGATGTATGGAACTTCAATGAGGAAATTCTCTTTATAAGTGTAGAAGAACTCTTCTACTAGATAAATGACTGGTCTGGTCTTATATGCAATATGTGTTAGAGGACAGAAATAAACTGAAGTTTTCTGGACTCTTTATTAGACCCCACTACTTAGCATCAATACCAAGGATTAATGGAGTCAATTATCAGTCTATTGTAATAAATAAATTTCCTGAATGGAGTTTTTATTGGCATGGGAACCAAAATCATGAATCTTCAATTAATTTCTAACTCCTTAGTTTGAATCTTCACTCAAATACTTACTAGGTATGTAATCCTATGCAAGTCCCTTAAGTCTCTGCTTTCTCTTTTCTAAAATGGTCTTAAGTATAATACCATATCTGTGGTTATTATCAAATGATGTAATATTATTTTTTTCAATCATAGGTACTTTGCATATAGACTGTTCCATTCTAATGGCCTGCCAAAGATAATAAAAACCACAGCTACCCTCAAATTTAATGTACTGTATGGGAAAAGGGAAAGAAAGAGAAATTACTTACATAAAAATCTTATATTAAACATATATCAATATTATTCTGTCAGAATCATGTTTATTTAGCCATGTTTATATTTGATAATGGCAGCAATAGATGATTTGTGAGACAACTTGGTTATTCAAATTTAGGTTAAATATTTAGTATTAAAAGAGCCTGTAGAGAGCAACAACTCGAAATTTTCATTTTACATATGGAATATGTGTGTATGGGTGTGTGCATGTATGAGTATATGTGGGTGTGTATATGTGTACAGTTTCAGGAACTTGCCCAACATCACAAGGTTAATAACTATAATGAGGTTCTGAACAGGGAACACACAACTCAAAAGTCAGTTCTGCCTATTCTACCACATGCTACTTCTGCAGTTTATCCTAATAATCAATTGTAGATTTAGTACATATTAATTTATTTAAATCTATGTCTGCTTTAGGCATAATTAATTCTATAACTATATATGACTATATATAGTGTAAAATAGTCCTTTTATTTTTCCTGAAGTAATATATTTTTTACTTTATAGGCCTATCTTTTAGTTCTATTATTTCAGGATTTAGATTCTGTATCTACTTTATTTGTACCTGTACAATATATGTATATATGTATATATATATATATATATATATATATAGTTTCCTGTGATAACAATAATATACTAATTAACACATATATATATATTATTGTTATTACTAGGAACTTTGATTACACATATTCTCAGCCTCCTTTTCAGAATAAAGTTTTAATTATTTTATTCTAACTTCATGAAGAACTAAAGAACTGTTTCCATTTTCTTGGAAAGACTTAATTCAGGAGAAAGAGGGATAGGTCTGTGGAACATTAACTGAATTGAATTGAATGAAAAATAAAATAGTAATGTCATTAAAGGAAAGTGCTTTTTTTTTCAAAGCATAACTGGAATTGGAAGAGACAAATTAGAGAGAAAACAGGATATGAATATACATGTGTATACACACACACACACCCACACAAACACACACACACATATATATATATGTATATATATATATACATATATATATAAATTTGGACGTTTTTAATTAAGACTGTACATTCATACTTACTGGAAGAAGAGTCCATAGAAATCTTAACTCTTTCAACAATTAGGTACTAAGACTAAGACTAGACATATTGAAGAAATAAGATAAATATATAGAATCAAAGGGATAAGAATACTTAGGGAAAGAATGGATAGCAGGAAAAATAATCTCTATTTTGTAATTTCTTAGTCCCTGACCAACAAAATGTTTTTTTTTTCCAATTTAACAAATCAATTTTCAAAAATGGAAATGAGAGGCCACATTATGTAGTAGAAAGAAAAGAGTTAGGATACCTGGTTCAAATATAAGTTCCACTAGTTACCAATAATACCTGAAAGAATTCATTATGGAATAAAAAACTCTTTAAGTTTTTTTTGGTTTTATTTTTCCTTCTCAGGGTGTCAGTTTCCTTATCTATTAAACAAAAAGGTAGGATAAACTTATACTTAATGTCATTCCCAGCTCCAAAGATCTAAGTAGGTTAAATTTGCCTTTGGCACTCCTCACCTCTCACTCCTTCATTCCTACCCATCTGACTACTCTGTTCAGCCTTTCAGACACCTCAATACTGCATTACTTTGTAACCTCATTTCCCCCCATATATCTGGGCTTCTCTTGTCCTCCATGAAGGAAAGCAATCTAAAAAACTCATCCTCATTAAGATGTTTTTGCCAGTTTTATTGAAAAAGGAAACATCAAAGGAGGGCAAGGCACAATCTCAAAAGAATGAACATATAATTGAAATTTAAATATCACTAAAGCTTATATTTCAGATAGGAGAAGGGGGAAGTCAAAATATGTCATATGCATAATTTCCTATCATACTATAAAGTCAGCCTTTTTCAGACGACTCCATATAATAGTGCCTTGGGCAAAGTAGGAGTTCATTTGATAACACTATCATAAAGATGGGCTGAGCTGAATATAATTAATTGAAGTTCTTTTGGAATTTTTTATAAAGATGAATATATAGAAATAATCTTGAAATGTAATCAATGTTTAATAATTGTTATATAATACAAAATTATACAATATAATAAAAGATGCACTATATTGGATAGAGAGATGGATTTATAATGAAAGAAAACCAGGGTTCAAATTCTTTTTCTGACATAACTACTTTTGTGACCCTGAGGAATTACTTAACTTCTGAATGTCTGAAGTAACTCATATGACCTCTGTCAGATTTTTTTGGTCTAAATCTGTGTTGGAATAGGGGTTTTCCACTTATTGGCCAAACTCATTGACTAAAAAAATAAAATCACATATATTTCCTGTAATTATATTATTGTTTATTACATTCACACAAACCTATCTACATGACTCAAAATTTCTGTAAAGTCCTATTATCCTAGGAAAACTTCAATGATAGTTTCTGTAACAGAACAACTAGCTTTTTAGGTTGCCAAGGTAAGTAAATTGAAACTTACCAGCAGTAGGCTGCCCCACACATTGATAAATTTAGAATACATAGCAATCTCAGAAATAAAGGAAGATACAAAACAATCTTCAATGCTTAGCATTTTTCTTCCAAAATAACAGCAGGGGAGAGAAAGACAGACAGATAAAAAGAGAGGGGCGAAGAATGAGGATGGAGGAGGAATAAGGGAGAGAAAGAAAGGGATGAAGTGAAGGAAGCAGGGAAAGAGGTGCAGTAGATTAAAATTAATTGCTATTTTTTACCCATTGATAAACATCATCTTTTTTGATTTTTACAAGTGTGAGATTCTTTTGTGCTCAAAGGGCTATAAAACTCTGCATACTCTTTAATTCAACAGTGCCACTACTGGGTCTGTATTCCCAAAAAGGGAAAAGGATTCACATGTGCAAAAATGTTAGTAGTAGTCCTTTCTGTGGTGTCAAGAAATTGGAAATTTAGTGAGATTTATCAATTGGGTAAAAGCTGAGTAAGTTATGGTATATGAATATAATAGAATACTATCGTTCAATAAGAAATGATAAGCCACGAATTTCAGAAAAACCTTGTCTTACACAAAGCTGAGTGAGGTGAGCAGAACCACGAAATATTGTATCTAGCAATAGAGAGATTGTGGGATAATCAACTATGATACACAGTTTTTCTCAGGACTATAGGATCCAAGTCAATTTCAGTAGACTTATGACAGAAAATGCAATCCACATCTAGAGAAAGAATTATGAATACAATGCAGATAGAAGAATGCTATTTTCATTTTTTCTTCCTCATGGTTTTTCAATTTTGTTCTGATTTTTCTTTCACAACATAATAAATATGGAAAAAAATGCATGAGAATTTTGTTCAATGACCAATGAGTAGACATCCAGGAGGAACTAAATCACATCAATATTAATGTAAATATATATAAATGTATAAGTATGTATTTTATATACATATATATAGGAGAGATGTGGTATGTAAATCTATCTTTATATACATAGGTACATAAAAATACATGTATGTATGTATGTATGTATATGCATATATATATACACATATAGATATAGCTATACAAGAAACTATAAGGCAAAAGGAAGTTACAGATAAATTCAAAAATTCCTTACAGATTCTTCTCAATGAATCAAATGGAGAAAGTAGAAGTCTTGGTTTTGTTGGTCACACAATGTCAACAAAATATATTTTCATGAGGCATTATTTCATATTCAAGTATTCATAATAGGGATTAAAAATATTTCAATAAAAATAACTGAAGATTTTGTGCTGATATTAGTTTTTTTATTTAATTCTTTTATTTTTTTCTGTTTATAAATGTATATTATGTTTTTGATTAACAATTCTTTAGGAAAACTCAGAATAAATGGAAAAGCATGACAGAAGAAAAAAAAAAACAGAAAAAAAGTGTACACAGCATATGTTGATCTACATTTTATCTCCAAAGTTCTGTTTCTGGATGCAGATGGCATTCTGTATCCATACTTTATTGGTCTTATGTTGGATGTGTACAATGTATTTCTGGTTCAGCTTATTTCACTCAGTATCAATTTGTATAACTTTTAGGGGTTTCTAAAATCAGCTTATTCACCATTTTTTATAGAACAATAATATTCCACAACTTTCATATATCATAACTTATTCAGCCATTCTACAATCAATTGCACAATGGTTGAAAAAGTAAAGCAATAATAATAATTCCAATGGACTTTGGATGGAAAATCCCATTTACATCCAGAGAGAAAAATAGGAAACACGAGGCTCAAAGCATATTACTTTCATCTTGTTGTTCATGTGTTGCTGCTTTTTGTTGTTTCCCCTTTTGTCTGATTTTTGTTTCACAACATTATTAATATGGAAATATGTTTAAAATGATTGTGCCTGTATAATATCAGATTGCTTGCTATCTTGTGTAGGAGACAGAAAGGAGTAAGGGAGAAAAAAATTGGAATGCAACATTTTACAAAAATTAATGCTAAAAACTATCTTTAAATGTAATTGGAAAAATAAAATTCTATTGAGAAAAAATAAAAATAAATACATAAATTTTGATTGCTGAAACACAGCATGATATCTTGGGGTTTACTGCTAGATTTTTCTTAAGGATCATGCCTTAAACCCAAATTTCTTTGGTTCCTATTAATTGGCCAATAAAAGATCCCAAATGAAGCCTTGCTTGGTTCTTGTTTGGTTCTTGGTGAGTGTAAATAACAATTTCTTCTGTTTTTACAAGGAAACCTTAGTGTCTTCTACTCCCAGATTGATTTTTTAATTGAGTATGAAAGGCCTATTCTTTTTCTCACATCTTAGCCGCCTTTAATTATTGAATGGGTCTTAATTTAAAAATGCCAAGGTTTCCCACTGCATACAGGAGGACCTTTCCTAGTCACTCTGATCTATATCTTGCCACTGTACCCAGATGGCTCTGGAGTAGACCATAAGGCCGATGACTTTGCACAATCCTCCCTTAATTAAATCTAATTCACTTGCAAGTCATATCACCTTCCTCCCAACAATAAACCCTTTGTAATAAGTACAAATGATCAAACAAATGAACATATTCAAAGCTCTATGTGTCATTTGGACCTTAAGTCTATCATCTTTTGGCTGGTAAATGGTCAGCTTCTTTTACTATCAGTTCTCTAGAATCATGATTGAATATTACATTGATAAAATGTCTTAACTCATTCAAGGTTGTTTGTCTTTACAATGTTACTATTTTTCTATAAATTATTTTCTAGGTTATGCTCATTCCATTTAATATCAGTTCATGCAAACTTTTCTAGTTTCTCAAAATTTCTTAAAGTATGACAATATCCCTTTGATTTATATAACTTCCTTAGACCAAAATGATAAGCACTCCCTTCATTTCTACTTTCTTGCTATTTTAAAAAGAACAGCTATTTAAATTTTTGTACATGGGCTTCCCTTCCCTCTTTGTTGTTGTTTGTTCCTCTTTTTTCATAGATAACAAATGACATCAGGGCTTCATGTCTTGACTTGAACACAAATTAGATTTAAGTGAGGCAGAATTGCAGAAAGTCATCAACATATTCTTTCTTCCAGTGTCATCTAAATCCAGTGGCAAGACAGAAGTCAAAAAATTGGTGATGCAATAAAGTTCAACAGCAAGAGATAAAAAAAGAAATTCCATTCAAAATAACTGTTGAGAATATAAAATATTTGGGAATTTATCTGCCAAGGGAAAGTCAGGAACTATAAGAACTAAACTACAAAACACTTTCCACACAAATAAAATCAGACCTAGTCAATTGGAAAAACTTAAAATGCTCATGGGTAGGCCGAGCGAATATAATAAAAATGACAATACTACCCAAACTAATTTACTTATTTAGTGCCATACCAATCAAACTCCCAAGAAATTATCATACAGATCTAGAAAAGATAGTAGCAAAATTCATTTGGAAGAACAAAAGGTCGAGTTTCAAGAGAATTAATGAAAAAAAAAAAAAGGCTGATGATGGTGGACTTGCTCTACCAGATCTAAAACTATCTTACAAAGCAGCGATCATCAAAACCATTTGGTACTGGCTAAGAAATAGAGTAGTCGATCAGTGGAATAGAATCAAATCACAAGACAAACTAGGCAATAACTATAGCAATCTAGTCTTTGATAAACCCAAAGACCCCAGCTTCTGGGATAAGTACTCACTATTTGACAAAAACTGCTGGGAAAATTGGAAACTAGTGTGGAAAAAATTAGGGTTTGACCCACATCTAAAACCACATACCAAGATAAGATCTAAATCAGTTCATGATCTGGATATAAAGAGTGACACTATAAGTAAAATAGAGGAAGATAATATAGTTTACCTCTCAGACCTATGGAGATGGAATAAATTTATGTCCAAAGAAGAACTGGAACTCTTAATTGAAAACCAGATAAATAGCTTTGACTATATTAAGTTACAAAGTTTTTGTACAAATAAAACCAATGCAGTCAAGATTAGGAGGGAAGCAATAAATTGGGAAATCATCTTTACATTTAAGGGTTCTGATAAAGGTCTCTTCTCTAAAATATAGAGAGAATTGTCTCATATTTATAAAAATTCAAGCCATTCTCCAATCAATAAATGGTCAAAGGATATGAACAGACAATTTTCAGAGGATGAAATTAAAACTATTTGTAGTCATATGAAAAGGTGCAACAATGAAATGTTTCAAACAACTTCCAACTGTTCACTGAAGAAAGCCACATACACCCAGAGAGAGGGATATGAAATCTGGACCACAACATAACATTCTCATACTCTTGATTAATGTTTGCTTACATTGTGTTTCCTTTATCTGATATGTCTTTTGTGTAGATAAGATTTTTCTTGCAAAACAATGATAAGTTTGGAAATATGTATACATATATTCGATTTGTCAAGTATTTTAACATAATTAACATTTAGTGGATATCCTGCCATCTAGGGGAGGGGTGGGAAGTTGGGGGGAAAATTTGTAACAGAAAGCTTTGTAAGGGTTAATGTTGAGGAATTACGCACACATATGTTATACAAATAAAATATATATATATATATATATATATATATAATTTTTTTAAATTTAAAAATTTAAAATTTTTTTTTTTAAAATTGGTTATGGCCTGGAATGCAGTGGATGATTTTGGTGTTTTAGATATGTGACTAAGCTTTTCCTCTTCCTCTGATGTCTTTGGAACAGATCCAGGAATGCTCTAGGTTTGTGCAGTTTTTAAACATGTAAACTCATGTTTCCAGATTACTTTTCAGAATAGGTAAATCAATAAATCAGGTGTGGTTGACATTTTATTAAGGCCAGAACATTAAAATGTCTTCTAAATGAAGTTCAGAATCACTTTAGAGGCTTTAGCCTGAGGATCTATATAGGGGGGAAAAAACTAATGGGCAATTAAATTAATTAAAAAGGTTTTATTAAATACCTACACTGTGGCAGACGCTTAGGATACAAAAACAAAAGTCAGAAGTCATTTTCCTCAGTTACATTAAATTGGGTTGGCAGAGGCAGAATTTGAGTATATAAAAATATGCAAATTAAATAAAAAATTAATGAAGGTGATTTTTCTGGGGAGAATACTAATAGCAAAGAGGATATAAAAAGGCTTTATATAGAATGAATCTCTTGAAAAGAATTGTGAAGGATTAAATGAAGAATTCTAAGAGGCAGAAACAAAGTGAAACATAAGAGCAAATAGTGCAAATGTATGGAACCAAGATATACATTATAACATGTAAGGAATTATAAAAAGGGGAGTGTGATTGAAATTTAGAGTGAAGAAATAGAAATAAAGTAATGTAACAGGTCAGAAAGGTAGTTTGGAACCTTGCTTTAAAGGGCTTTGAAAGCTAAATCAAGGAACATACATATATATAAATATGAATATATGTATGTATGTTTCTTGATATACATATAGATAGACACATGTATTTTTCCCTGAGAGACAAATGGAGGGGACGTTGAAGTTTTTTGAATAAATAAGTGACATGACCAGATGGATATATACTTTAGGAAAATCTTTTTGGTAGCTATGGGGAAGATGGATTGGATAGGGTGAAGACAAAAAAGTGAGTACATTTAGAAGGACGCCTAAAAGGGTCAAGAAAAGAGATAATAAGGCTTGGAATTAGGTTGGTGGCAGCATGAGTAGAAAGAGGAAAATGTGATTAATAATTTGAAGTTAGAAATAGCAAGATTTGGCAACTGATTAGATGTATAGGGAGTAAGAAGGATAGAAGTTAAGGATAAATGGGGTTGCAAAATTGGAAGGACTGAAGTGACCTAAACAGAAATTGGAAAGTTTAAAAAATAGAGTTTGGAGAGAAAGATAAACAGTTCAGCTTTTTTTAATGTTCAATGTGAGATTTCTTTATTTTGAAAGGTTGCCCATATATCTTAACCCTTACATCTCTCACAAAATCTGCCTGACTTGTGAATATACATAACCATTCTGACCTTAGTCTTTAAACAATATCTGATTCTATTTGCTGTTCACAAAGAACCCTCAGTTTCCCTAAATAAGTTAATCACTCAATATTCATTTAATGTTGTTTTCAATGTTCTAGGCATTATATTAAGCTTTTGGAACACAGAGAAAAAAAAGTGCAAACCTTTATTTTATTCAAATAGAGAAAACAACACTAAAATTACTATGTATATATAAGATATATACAGTAAGTAGAAACTAATTTCAGAAAGAAAACATCAAAATTAGTACATGTTAGGAGAAAGTAAGAGAAGATTTCATGCTTGAAGGTGAGAATTGAGCTAATTCATAATTCAGGGAAGTTAGTAAGCAGAGCTATGGAGGGAGAGTATTTTAACCTTAAGGGAGATAACCAGTGAAAAAGCATAGTGTGCTAGAAACAAGTAGGCCATTCTAGCTAGATAAAAGTCTATATTGAAGGGAATACAGTGTAAGACAACTGAAAATTTATGAATGGATCAAATTATTAAGGGATTTAAGTAACTGAGTAGTTAATATTGTACTTTGAACATACTTGGGGAGCTAATAATGAATTTGTGAATTAGAAAGATAATGTACCAGATGGCCTTTTTGGGAGAAAAACACTTTGGAAACTGAGTCAAGGAGAGAGAGAGATTTGTGGAAAGAAGAGCAACCTGGCTATTGCAATAGTACATGCATAAAGTGATAGACTGCATCAAGATGGTGTTTGTAATGAAGAGAAAAGGATATAGAAGAGTTGTGAAAGTAAAAACAAAATAACTTGACAGATTGTATATGTGAGATGAGTAAGGATGACACTGAGTTTGGTAGCCTAGGATAACTAGGGATAATGATATTGTATTGGATATATTAATAAGAAAGAGGGAGGACTGCAGATAAGTAGATCATCAGTATGGTATTACACTATTGAATTTAAGATGCCTGCAGGAAATATAGTTTGGGATGCCAAACAGCAAACTAGCGATGAAGTACTAGAGCTCAAGAGAGAGATCAGTATTGGATTATGAAAATCTAGAAATCAACCATGTAAAAATGATAATTAAAGCCATAACAATGAATTGAGAGAATAAGAGAAGTTGACCCAGTACAGAGCCTTGGGGGAATTGTCATGGTGAGTGAGAATGACCTAAATGAAAATCCAGCAAAGAAAACAGAGAAAGAACACCAAATAGGTCAGAGAGAGATAGAAATGGAGACAGACAGAGAAAACTAAGAGACTATGAAATCTCAGAGGGAAAAGGGTATCTGGGAAGAAAATATTATTCAGGTAGAACAAGAGGGAGTAGGCCATTATATTTAAAAATTAAGAGATAGATAACTATAGAGAAAAATGGCTTCAATTGAATTATGAGATCAAAAGCCGGATTACAGAAGGTTAGAATACAGTGAGAGGAAAGGAAGTAGAAGCATCTTATATAGAAGTCTCATCTGCCAGCCATTAGAATAAAAAAGACATCAAATACAACACAGGTTGTATTGAACCAAACAAACATAGAGTAGGTTCCCAGAGGAAAACTATTGCCTTTTTGAGTTTCTGTGGACCTACACAATTCTTTACACTGGCAAGATAGAGGTCGACACATTTATTCTCTGGGGTGCTTTGCTGGTCCTTGTTGCATATGGTTCTCTGCCATCTCCATCTTTCTATTGTTAACCAGGGCATTGAGGAGGCCTGTTGGGTTTTCTTTAACATTGTTTAAGCATCTCTGTCTACCCTCTACCTTGATGAATGTATTCCTTTAGTGAACATAGGAATAGGATCTTCAGCTCAGCATCTATGTCTCTTCCTCCTAGTTCTAGGAATTCCCTGTGAAATGAGGAAGATCTTGCCTTCCAGTGGCATGCCAATAGTTTTGTGAGTTCATTAATGTAATTTCTTACAAATAAAAGATCTGTTCTTACCCATCCTGAATATCCATTGTTCATGTTCTTCCATTAGTTTACTTCATGGAATCTTCTCAATATTCTGAATACCATCCTTTGTTTTTCAAGACATTCGAAAAAAGTCAAATCAAGCATGTAAATTGTCCATCACATAACCCCTTGCTCTCTCTAACTAAACCATCTTCCATTTCAATCATATTTTTGATGATATCCTTTAGAGTGTTTCTACATAAAACATGTCCCAATATATGTCTTTCATTAAACTTTTATCTCATCAATACTAATTGACTTGGCTTAAAGTCAGAAACTCAAATATGAGCTTTTGAGGAGTTGTTCCCTTATTTTCCTCTACTTAGATTAGCCTCTTCTTCCTTCCCCTCATTTTTCTTCTTTCTCTTCTTTTGTTTTTTATGCTTTCCCATGCCCTCTTTTCAATTTTCATTCTTCATATTTATGGAATTTGATTAAAGACATCACATGAAACTTATCCCAAAAATGTTTTACATTATGCAAAGAGAACTGGCTAAAAAGTGAACAGATTCTGTTGATCATATCTTGGAGTATGAGCGAAAACCATGGTAATGTATCTATTTTATGCCAAGTAAGCATTTGATCACTATTGCTTTTCTATCCATTTAATTAATAGTTTGATTGAATTGACAAAATTAATTGATTTTTTTGACATAGCTATAGAAAGACATAATGAAATCTTTTTTTCCCCTGAGAAACGAAGTTAGCTCTTACTAGGGATGGTAAATTATCAGCCATCTGCTGACTTATATGTATGTAAAAGTGCTGCCATTTGAGGAAGTACTGTTTTATAAGGGTTTCTTTTTTGCTTCCTGTGGGGGTCTCTGCATTTAGAAGAAAATACTCATGATATTTTCAGTTTGCTTTTCACTTAGAGTTGACAAAAAAAAGCATCATTGTGGTTCAAAGAGAAAACACTTAACACGGTTTATAAAAAATTCACAGGCCTTCACCAACATCAAATAGCTCTTAAGAAAGTACAACTTGATAGGTTAAGTGAAAATACACTCAAAACATATCTACTATTAAAAATTAAAGAAGAAAGGAGGAGTTGGGGGATCAATTTCATGATCTTCCAAAGACTAATTCATTTGGAAAGTTATTAAAAACAGTTTTGTTAAACATCCCTCCACTGGGGCCTGCTATCCTTGGTGATTTGTTCAAGGGATTAAAAAAATGGAATATGGGTTGAAAATACAATACTCCTGAGCTGGAGTTTCTCTTTAAATAGTCTGCCATCCTTGCATCCTTGCTTTCCTATGGTACCATGTGCTCTTGCTGAAAGCTGTTTAACACTGGCCATGTCAGAGGCAGCTGCATTTCAGTGGTGTGTGAAATTATCCCATGCATATTTGGTAGAAAATTTAAGTGTATGCATTGTAATTTTAGGAGTGATAGCAAACAAAGCAATACACTCAACAGTCATGGTATTATTTCAAAAGAGAAAACCTAATTTTGGTTTCCCATCTCTATGCACATGCCACTTATTAAACTGATTCTGATAAGGATTTTTTTTTTATTTGGAAAGAAAAAAAGGACAATCAATTATGGAAGTTACATGAATTAAGGGTGACCATCAGGGGCCTCAGAATTTCCCCCTTAAAAAAAACATAAAATTGTGAAATCTATTCACTTATTTTCCAAGTCAAGTGCAGTGACTTCAAGACATTTGTTAAATGTCAAGATTTCTACCCTTCCCCCCCCCCATCTCACAGGGGTAACAGGAGGAGACTATTCTCAGTATCACTTGTAGCGTGTCATTTTTAATCATTAGGATAGTGGTGTAGTTTGAAAATGAATGGAAGTCAGCTGCTCAGTGATTAAAAACCAGTGATGAAACAGCTGCTCTCACAATCTCACCACCTGGCAGTGGGTTCAGAGAGCAGCAACTGAAGGCTGGGGAATAGGGGATTGTGTGACTGACCTAGATTCTGATGAAAAAAAAAAGGAGAATTCAAGGGTTATTAAGACACATATATATATATAACTATTCTCTTGCTTAAGTGTCTCTAGGAAGCTGAAGTTGATTATTTTAAAGAAAGTAAGATAAGGTGTCAGCTTTGTTTTACCCTATTAAATCTTGTGTTCCAAATTTTTCTCCCTCCTTTCTTCCCAGACTCTTCCCTAGACAGCAATAATACAATACAGGTTAAACATATGCAAACATATGTTTAAACATATTTCCACATTTATGTTGCACAAGAAAAATCAGATCAAATAGGGGAAAAATGATAAAAAAAAATCAAACAACAAAAAAGGTAAAAATACTATGTTATGATCTATATTCAGTACCCATAGTGCTCTTTCTGGATGCAGAAAGGTCTCTCCATCAAAAGTCTATTGGAGGGGCCGCTAGGTGGTGCAGTGGATAAAGCACCAGCCCTGAAGTCAGGAGGACCTGAGTTCAAATCTGGTCTCAGACACTTCCTAGCTGTGTGACCCTGGGCAAGTCACTTAAGCCCAATTGCTCTAGCAAAAAGCCAAAAAAATAAATAATAAAATAAACAAATAAATTAAAAGTCTATTGGAATTGGCCTGAATCACCTCATTGTTGAAATGAGCCAAATACATCATACTTGATCATCATAAAATTTTTTTGTTGCTGTGTATAATGTTCTCTTGGTTCTACTCATTTCACTTAGCATCTGTTCATTCAAGTCTCTTCAAGCCTTTCTGAAATCATCCTGTTGATCATTTCTTATAGAACAATAATATTCCATAAAATTATATACCATAGCTTATTCATCCATTCTCCAATTGATCGACATCCATTCAGTTTCCAGTTTCCTGACATTACAAAGAGGCCTGCTAAAATATTTTTGCACATTTGGGTCCTTTTCCCCTCTTTATGATCTCTTTGTGATATAAGCCCAATAGAGAAACTGCTAGATCAAAAAGTATGAACAGCCTGAAAGCCCTTCTGACATAGTTCCATATTTCTTTCCAGAATGTTTAGATCAGTTCACAAATCCAAAAACAATGCATCAGTGCCACAGTTTTCCTACATTTATCTTCATCTTTTCCTGTTATCTTAGCCAATCTGAGAAGTATGTAGTGATATCTCAAAATTCACTTAATTTGCATTTCTCTAATCAACAGTAACAGAGCATTTTTTTCATATGACTAGAAGTGGCTTTAATTTCTTCATATGAAAATTAGCTATTCATATTATTTGACCATTAATGAATTGGAGAATGTCTTGTATTTTTATGAATTTGAGTCAATTCTCCATGTATTTTAGAAATGGGACCTTTACCAGAGCCTTTTGATGTAAAAAAAAAAAAAAAAAATATTAATTTTCTTGCTTTCCTCCTAATCTTTTTTTTAAAAGCTTTTTATTGTCAAAGCATATATAGAGATAATTTTCAGCATTGACCCCTGGGAAACCTTATGTTCCAAATGTTTTCCCTTCCTTCCCCCCACTTCCACAATTATCATGCAGCACACAAAAACAATCAAAAAAAATGAGAAAGAAAACAAAATGCAAGCAAACAACAACAAAAGAGGGAAAATACTATTTTGTGATCCACATTCAGTCCCCATAGTCCTCTCTCTAGGTGCATATGGCTCTCTTCATCATAGGACAATTAGAACTGACCTGATTATGTCATTGTTTAAAAAAGCCACATCCATCAGAATTGATCATTGTACAATTTTCCTATTGCTGGGTATAATGTTCTCCTGGTTCTACTCACTCTGTTTAATATAAGTTTGTCCAGGGCTCTCTGAAATCATCCTGTTGATCATTTCTTATAGAACAATAATATTCCATAATATTCATATATCATAATTTATTCAGCCTTCTTCAACTGATGGACAACCACTCAGTTTCCAGTTTCTTGCTGTTACAAAAAGGACTGCCATAAATAATTTTTTTCACATGTGGGTCCCTTTCCCTAATTTTAATTTAATATAATCAATATTATACATTTTGAATTCTATAATGTACCTCAATCTTCTTTGGCCACAAATTCCTTCTTGTTCACAAATCAGAGATGTGGACTATCCTTTGTTCTGCTAAGTTGCTTTTAATATCACTTTTAATGTGATAAATCATGAAAACATTTAACCTTATTTTAGTATAGGGTTTTAAATGTGGGAAATGCTTACTTTCTGCCATACTGATTTCCAATTTTTACAGCAATTTTTGTCAAATAGTGAGTTCTTATTCTAGAATTTGGGGTCTTTGGGTTTATCAAACAGTCTTTCACTAATGTATCTTGTGAACCTAACCTATTCTATTGATTAACTGCTGTATTTCTCAGCCAGTACCAAATGGTTTTGATGACTAATGCTTTATAATATAGTTATAAGTCTGGTACAGCTAGGTCACCTTCCCTTGAAATTCTTGACCTTTTGTTCTTCCAGAAGAACTATGTTATTATTTTTTCTAGCTCTAAAAATAATTTCTTGGAAGTTCAATTGGAATGAAAATCAGAGTTGGCAATTGGAACGGTGACTGGAATGAATAAGTAGATTAATTTAGGGAGTATTGTCATTTTTATTATATTACCTTTACCTATTGATGAGCATTTGCTATTTTTCCAATCGATTAGATCAGACTTTGTATGTGTGAAAAGTGTTTTGTAATTGCATTTATAAACTTCTTGACTTTGTATTGGCAGATAAACTTCCAAATATTTTATGTTATCTACAGTGATTTTAAATGAAATTTCTCTTTGTATCTCTTGCTGCTGGACTTTGTTAATAATATATAAAAATGTAGATGATTGATGTGAATTTATTTGGTATCCTGCAATTTTGCTAAAGTTGTGAATTGTTTCTAGTAGTTTTTTTTTAGTTTATTCTCCAAGATTCTCTAAGTATACCATCATATCATCTGCAAAGAGTGATAATTTGATTTCCTCACTACCTACTCTAATTCCTTTAATTTCTTTTTCTTCTCTTATTGCTAAAGCTAATACTTTTAATATAATATTGAATAGAAATTGTGATAGTGGGCTACCTTGTTTCACCCCTAATCTTCTTGGGCTTGGTTTTTGTTTATTTCCATTACATATGATAATTGCTGATGGTTTAAAATATATGCTGCTGATCATTTTAAGGAAAACTCCAGTCATTCTTATACTTATATATGTTTTTAATAGGAATGAGTGTTGAATTTTGTCAAATCTTGTTTCTGCATCTATTAAAATCATCATATGATTTTTACTAGTTTGGTTATTGATATAATTGATTATGGTAATAGTTTTTCTAATATTTAACCAGTCCCGTATTCCTGATATAAATCCCCCTCAATCATAGTGTATTATCCTGGGTATGATTTTCTGTAATCTCTTTGCTAGTATTTTATTTAAGATTTTTGCATCAATATTCATTAGGGAAGTTGGTCTACAATTTTCTTTCTCTGTTTTCACCCTATCTGGTTTAGGTATCAGCACTATATCTGTATCATAAATGGAATTTGGTAGGACTCCTTATTTCCCTATTTTTGCAAAATGCATAGTATTGAAATTATTTGTTCTTTAAATGTTTGGTAGAATTCACGTAAACCCATCTGGCCCTGGAGATTAGGAAGTTGATTTATAGCTTGTTCTATTTCATTTTCTAGTATTTAAATGATTTATTTCCTCTTCTGTTCATCTGGGCAATACACAAATTTATAAGTATTCATCCATTTCACTTAGATCATCAGATTTATTGACCTATAGTTGGGCAGAAGAGCTCCTAATTATTGCTCTAATTTCCTCTTCATTGGTGGAAAGTTCTCCCTTTTCCTTATTGATACTAACAATTTGATTTTCTTCTTTCCTTTTTCTAATCAAATTAAGTAATACTTTATCTATTTTGTTAGTTTCTTTATCAAACCAACTCTTAGTTTTGTTTATTAATTCAATAATTTTCTTACTTTCAATTTTATTAATCTCACCTTTTTTTAGAATTTCAAATTTGGTATTAAATAGCAGGGATTAATTTGTCCTTTTTCTAACTTTTTTAGTTGTAAATCCAATTCATTGATCTTTTCTTTCTGTATTTTATTCAAGTAATCATCTAGAGGTATAAAATTTCCCTTAATAATTGCTTTGGCTGAATCCCATAAATTTGTTATGTTATGTCATTATTGTCATACTCCTGGATGAAATTACTGACTGTGTCTGTGATTTCTTGTTTTATCCCACTCATTCTCTAGGATTTGATTATTTAGTTTACAATTAATTTTTGGTCTATTTTCCCCTGATTTTTTATTGCATGTAATTTTTATTGTATCATGATCTGAAAAAAATTAATTTACTCTTTCAAACTTTCTGCATCTGATTTTGAGATTTTTATGCCTTAATACATGGTCAATTTTGTGTAGGTTCCATATACCACTGAGAAAAAAGAATATTCCTTTCTTTCTCTTTTTAATTTTCTCCAAAAGTATCATACCTAACTTTTCTACAATCCTAAATATCTCTTTAACTTCTTTCTTATTTATTTTGTCATTCCATTTATCTAGTTCTGAGAGAGCAATTGAGATGCCCCACTAGTATAGTTTTGCTGTCTAATTCTTCTTGCAGCTCTCTTAACTTTTCTAGAAATTTAATTGCTATATCACTTGGCATATATGTTTAGAAATGATACTACTTATCTATGGTTCTCTTTAGCAAAATGTAATTTGCTTCTTTATCTCTTTTAATCAGATTTATTTTTGTTTTTCTTGATTTGAGATCAGGATCACTTCACCTGCTTTTGTTGCTTCAGCTGAAGCATAATATATTCTGCTCCAGCCTTTTACCTTTACTCAGTATGCATCATCACTCTGCTTTAAATGTGTTTCTTGTAAACAGCGTATTGTAGGATTCTTGGTTTTAATACAATCTGCTATCTGCTGCTGTTTCCTGAGAGAGTTCATCCCATTCACATTCACAGTTAAAATGACTAATTCTGTATTTTCTACCATCTTATTTCACCCAAGTTATACTTTTCTCTTTCCTTTCTCTCTTTGTCTCCTCCCCAGTATATTGCTTCTGACCACCACCTCCCTCAAACAACCCTCTGCTTTTTACAACTCCTGCTCCTTTCTTACTCTTTCATCTTCTACTTCTATTCTCCCTTCTTTCTTCCTAATCTTGGATGCATTTATTCTGTTTGTTCAATAGCTTTTTTAGTTTATTATGATCAAGATCATCTGTTTTGCTTTTCCTAATGTTTTCTAGTTCTTCTTTGGTCCAGTGTCCAATTTGAGAAGGTACTTTCTGAAATGCAGTTGGTATTAACTGAAAGTTCCCAAATTCTCCCTTCCTTTCTCTCTCTCTCTCTCTCTCTCTCTCTCTCTCTCTCTCTCTCTCTCTCTCTCTCTCTCTCTGTCTCTCTCTGTCTCTCTCTTTCTCTTTCTGTGTGTGTATTTGTGTGTGTGTATGTATGTGTGTATAAAAACTCTGAATTCAGTTATGCTGTTCTGCTATTTACATTTAGGAAAAGAAAAACAAGGCAGAAGAGGCATCTAGAGGCCCAAGTTCAATCTCCTAGACAAGCTCTTGGTCAGTATGGCTTTTTCTGACCATATAGGCACAAATGTCTCTCCCCTATTCCTCCTACATACAAGAAATAGCAAAAGACTATTCCACAATGAAATTTTTCAAACCAGTTCTAATTGTTCAGTGATGAAGAAAGCCATATACACCCAGAAAGAGGGATATAAATGTGGATCACAACATAACATTTTCAGGCTCTGTATTGCTGTTTGCTTGCATTGTATTTCCCTTCTAAGAATTTGTTTTTCTTGTAGATGCAATTTTTCTTGCACAGCAAGATAACTGTAAAAATATGTAAACACATATTCAATTTGTCAAGTATTTTAACATAATTAACATGTAGTGGACTTCCTGCCATCTAGGGGAGGGATGGGGACTAGGGACGAAAAAATTGTAACAGAAAGCTTTGCAAGGCTCAATGTTGAAAAATTATCCATACATATTTTTTTTGTGTTTTGGGGTTTTTTTTTGGCTTTTTCTGAGGCAATTGGGGTTAAGTGACTTGCCCAAGGTCACACAGCTAGGAAGTATTAAGTGTCTGAGGCCAGATTTGAACTCAAGTCTTCCTGACTTCAGGGCTGGTGCTCTATCCACTGCATCACCTAGCTGCCCCCTGTCCATACATATGTTTTGCAGATAAAAAGCTTTAATAAAAAAAAGAAATAGAGACAGACAGACAGCAGAGACAGAGACAAAGAGATGGAGAAACAGAGACAGACAGGGAGAGAGGAGCAGAGAGAGATAGACAGCCAGAGACAGAGAGAGAGAGAGAGAGAGAGAGAGAGAGAGAGAGAGAGAGAGAGAGGGAGGGAAGGAGGGAGGGAGGGAGGGAGGTATGAGAGGGAGGTATGAGAGGGAGAGAGAGAGAAAGAGAAAGAGGATGGGAGGAGAGGGAGAGTGAAAAAGGGAGAGGAGGGGGAGAAAGAGAGGAGGGAGAGCGAACAGAGGGAAAGGGAGAGGGAACACTCTATATATGCTGCACATTTAAGAGAAAAGCAAGAGATCAGAAAGTGGAGTTACTCTTTTTAAAATGAATCAAATAACAGTTCTTTTATTACTAACTAGCCAGTTTCCTTTGATGCAGTCTTCCCTAGTTTCCTTCTCCCTTTTCCTATCATCCCTCTCTCTCATCATGACAATGATAAATAGTGGGAATCGAAGGAAGGTACCACTGAAGGCTTGCTCTGTCATCCCAAAGCCCCAATTTTTACAGAATTTATGAGTACCCAATGTGAAATAGGCCCAAGTGAGGGATTCCCTGGAAAGTGATTTATCTAGATTATGTGTGAACAGTATTAGCTAGGGACCATGTCTATCACTAATTATGTTCCATGGAATGGCTACTGTTAACAGTGGTAATTTCCTAATTAGTCTTCTTACCTCAAATCTCTACAGGAACGTTTCAGTACATCAGACATTACCAAAAACCTTTGATGACTAATTATTTTCCCTAGTAGAAAATACAAACTCTTTAGTCTGATGCTTAAAGTCCTTTATTATCTGTCTCTAATCTGCTTTCCTAGAATTATTTGATATTACTTCACCTCATACTGTATTCCAGCCCAATTGGACTTAAGCTGTTCCCTAAACTCTCACCCCTATACATTTGCATAAACACCAGTTCTTAATCTCAGTCACTAAAGGTACTCCCTCTTTATCTCTGTCTTTCAAGATCTTTATTATCTTTTAAAGCTCAACTCACCATCTACCTCTTCTTTGAAACTTTAACTAAATTTTATGTTAGTATTTTTTTCCCACATCAAATGTCCTAGTAGTTCCCACTTTGGCCTCATTTTCCCCAATTCCCAATATGTACCAGGCATTATGCTAATAAAAAGATAGTCCCTGCTCTCAAAAAGCTTACAGTATAATGGGGGAAAACAATACACAAAAAAGGGAAATGGGCAGTAATGGGGTGAAGGAAGGAGACTGGGAGAAACCAAAGAAGAGCACCTGGCACAAGAATATCTTGTTCCATGAGCCTGAAACCAGTTAGAGCAAAATGAATAGAACTGAAAATCTAATTCATATAATATATAAAGAAAAGCTTTGGGAGCCAAGATGGGGAACTGCAGACAGTGTTCTCTGTGAGCTCCTGAGACCTTCCCTAAGACCCAGACAAACTGAGCCTCCGAACTGGTTTTGGAGTGAGGGCTCCACCAAACACTTGGACTACAACGCACTGCTATCAACAATCTACTCTGAAAAACTCCTGAGAAGGTTAGCCTCAGGGGAATGGGCCATTGGCTGTGATTAGACTTCAGTGAGCCCGGGGCAAAAGTTGGGCTGCAACAGAGGCAGATTTTAGGCACCCAGGAAGCACCAGGAGACGCCTGGGCCACTTTGCTCTGCTTGCGGACAGGTGCTTTGGCAGATCTGCCTTTAGTAAAGGGTGGATTGAGAGGAGCTGAAAGCGTGGTCCTAGTGTGGATCTAGCCGACCATCCCCATACCAGAAGTCAACTCGGCAAACTGCCCCAGGGCAAATTGAAATCGCTACTGCTGCTGCTGCTGCTGCTGCTGCTGCTGCTGCTGCTGCTGCTGCTGCTGCTGCTGCTGCTGCTGCTGCTGCTGCTGCAGAATTCCCTGCTGGTGACTGATACCTCTGCTGAAATAATGAGCAAGAAGAAGAGAGCTCTCACCATAGACAGCTTTTAAAGAGAGAAAGTAGAGGAGTCCCCAGATACTGATATTATGAAAACAATCACAGATGAAGCCACAAAGGCTGATGTAAGCTGGTCTCCCTTTCAAAAGGCTTACCTGGAAGATTGCATAAAGAATCTCAAAAGAGAAATAGAAGAAGAATGGGGAAATAAACTAAGATCAGTGCAACAGAGATATCAAAAACTGGAAAACAGGACTGGTGAATTGGAAAAAGAAAACAATTCACTGAAAAATAAAATTGGTGAATTGGAAAAAATCACCAATTCACTGGAATATAAAAATGGTGAATTGGAAAAAGACAACAATTCACTGAAAAACAAAATTGTTGAATTAGAAAAAGACAACAATTCACTGGAAAACAAAATTGGTGAATTAGAAAAAGACAACAATTCGCTGAAAAATAAAACTAGCAAAATGGAAAAAGAATACATTGAATCAAGAAATTCAACTGGCCAGCTACAAAAGGAGCTAAAAAAGATAACTGAAGGAAATAATACTTTAAAAATTAAAATTGAACAAATAGAAGTAAATGACTCAATAAGACTTCAAGAATCAGTCAAACAAAAACAAGGAAATGAAAAAATAGAAGAAAATATGAAATATCTCCTAGGAAAAACATCTGATTTGGAAAACAGATTCAGGAGAGACAATCTAAGGATTATGGGACTCCCTGAAAGCTATGATGAAAAAAAGAACCTTGATGCTATCTTCCAGGAAATCGTAAAAGAGAATTGCACTGATGTTTTAGAATCAGAAGGCAAAACTGGCATTGAAAGAATTCACCAGTCACTTCGTGACAGAGACCCCAAAATTAAAACCCCAAGGAATATCATGGCCAAATTTCAGGACTATACCACCAAGAAAAGGATATTACAAGTAGCTAGAAAGAAACAGTTCAAATATGGAGGAACTGTAATTAGAATTACACAAGATCTGTCAGCTTCCACATTAAAGGATCAAAGGGCCTGAAATCAGATATCCCAAAAGGCAAAAGAACTCCACCTATTTCTAATGAAAAGACCAGATCTGAACAAAAAATTTGACCTCCAAATACAGAACTCAAGAGAAGCATAAAAAGGTAAAAATGAAAGAACTCTTGAGAACTATATTTCTGCTATAGGTATCCTTAAAGAATAGGGGTATAATTTGATTTTTCTTTGATAATAATGGAAAAGAAATTAGAGGTGGAAGGGATATACTAAAAAGAAAAAGGGGGGGAGAAGGAGGCAAAATAAAGTAAAAATAAAGGAGGTAAAATAAGGCAAAATCTCATAAAGAGACAAAGAAGATCTAATATAATTGAGGGAAAGCAGGGAGGGCGATGAGTATTGTGTAAACATTACTCTCATTAGATTGGACTCTAAGAGAGTATATCAGACTCATTTGGCTTCATAGAAAGACCATAGAAAGGCTCCTTGTGGGAAGGTGGCAGGGAAAGGAGGAAAGGAAAGTGACAGACTAATAGAAGGATTAGGGGAAAGGTATAAAGGGGAGGGATGGATTACAAAGCAGGGAGGACTGTTGGTGGGAGGTGGTCATAAAAATAAAGTACTTGGGAGGGGGGAAGGGAGAGAGGGGAAAGGGAAAAGAAAATCATAACTCTGAGTAAATAAGATGTCAGGGAATACAGATATAGTTATTTTAATTTCAATGTGAATGGGATGAGTTCTCCCATAAAATGGAAGCGGGTAGCAGACTGGATTAAAAGCCAGAATCCTACAATATATTGTTTACAAGAAACACATCTAAAACACAGAGACACATACAGAGTGAAGGCAAAGGGCTGGAGCAGAATCTTCTATGCTTCAGGTGAACAGAAAAGGCAGGGGTAGCAATCCTTATCTCAGATAAAGTAAAAACAAAAATAGATCTAATTAAAAGAGATAAGGAAGGAAACTATATTTTACTAAAGTGTACCATAGACAATGAAGTGGTATCAATACTTAACATATATGCACCACGTGGTATAGCATCCAGATTCCTAGAGGAGAAACTAACAGAGATGCAAGGAGAAATAGACAGTAATACTATACTAGTGCGGGATCTCAACCTTGCTCTCTCAGAATTAGATAAATCAAATCACAAAATAAATAAGAAAGAAGTTAGGAAGGTAAACAAAAGGCTAGAAAAGTTAGGTATGATAGATCTCTGGAGGAAATTGAATGGTGATAGAAGGGAGTATGCTTTTTTCTCAGGGGTTCATGCAACTTATACAAAAATTGATCATGTGTTAGGGCATAAAAACCTAAAAATCAAATGCAGAAAGGCAGAAATAGTAAATGCATCTTTCTCAGATCATGATGCAATAAAACTCACATGTAATATAAGGCCAGAAGAAAACAGACCACAAGTTAATTGGAAATTAAATAATCTAATCCTGAAGAATGAATGGGTAAAAGAGCAAATTATAAACACAATCCATAATTTCATCCAGAAGAATGACAATAAGGAGGCAACATGCCAAAATTTGTGGGACATGGCTAAAGTGGTTATAAGGGGTAATTTTATATCTCTAGATTCTTACTTGCATAAAACAGAGAAAGAGAAGATCAATGAACTGGGCTTACAATTAAAAAAGCTAGAAAAAGACCAAATTAAAAACCCTCAATTAAATACCAAATTGGAAATTCTGAAAATTAAAGGGGAGATCAATAAAATTGAAAATAAGAAAACTATCGAATTAATAAATAAAACTAAGAGTTGCTTTTATGAAAAAACCAACAAAACAGATGTCTTTAGTTAATTTGATTAGAAAAACGAAAGAGAAAAATCAAATTGTTAGTCTCAAAAATGATAAGGGAGAACTTTCCTCCAATGAAGAGGAAATTAGAGTAATAATTAGGAGTTTCTTTGCCCAACTTTATGCCAATAAATTTGATAATGTAAATGAAATGTAGAAATATCATCAAAAATATAGATTGCCTAGGTTAAGAGAAAAGGAAATAAATTATTTAAATAGCCCCATTTTAGAAAAAGAAATAGAACAAGCTATTAATCAACTCCTTAAGAAAAAATCTCCAGGGCCAGATGGATTTACATGTGAATTTTACCAAACATTCAAAGAACAATTAATCCCAATACTATATAAACTATTTGAAAAAATAGGGAAAGAAGGT